>JAUZST010006746.1:0-14638 GCA_034779995.1 Parotocinclus haroldoi
TCTCTCTCTCTCTCTCTCTCTCTGTCTCTCTCTGTCTCTCTCTCTCTGTCTCTCTCTCTCTCTCTCTCTCTCTCTCTTTCTCTGTCTGTCTCTCTCTCTCTCTCTCTGTCTCTCTCTGTCTCTCTCTCTCTCTCTGTCCCTCCCTCTCTCTCTCTGTCTCTGTCTGTCTCTGTCTGTCTCCGTCTGTCTCCGTCTGTCTCCGTCTGTCTCCGTCTCTCTCTTTCTCTCTCTCTCTCTCTCTCTCTTTCTCTTTCTGTCTCTCTCTGTCTCTGTCTGTCTCTTTCTCTCTCTTTCTCTCTCACGATTTGTACTCATTTGCACCCACGTGATCTGCCTGGACTGGTCTGCATGTTTTGCTTAAACAAAACCAAAACTTGACAGGGAGTCACATTTAGAACAGCAGCGTAGATCTTCTGCACCGATAAGGTCAGAAGCGTACGAATGTCTCGGTTTGTATCCAAGAACAGACGGAGGATTTTTCACACGGTGTCAACCCAGGTGTTTACAGAGAACGGACTAAAAACGAGAAAAGGAATTCAGATTAAAGGGAGCCAAACACGGTACTAACAAGGCGTACCTAATAAAGTGTCCCAAACGTCCAAACAATGAGTTTTTTGAAGGCTTTAAGCAGCAACGAGCAACAAGCTCAGGACGGGATCGTCACCGCCTCATTTCGACACAGACCAGTCGGTGTTGGTTTTGGCCAAAACACGAGCCTTACGGTTTTGTCCTCAAGCCACTTCTGCACTTTGGGCAGAAGCTCTGACTTGTTGAAACCCAAACATCTGGTCGTCTTTATAAAATTACTTTCCAATCGTAGGAAGCCTTTCTGGAAGACTCGCCCATATCCTAAATTTTGCCGTACTCAGCAGGATGAGACGAGCCAGGGTTCTGGGCCACGCTCGTATTCGTATCGTCCCTTGTTCCTGCCGGATCTATTAATAAACCTTATTCGGAAATCCTTTGTACACAAATCTTCACACGGATCATGCGCTGCAGCACCTCTTCTCCTCCCCCCCGGAACGTTTTTTAAAAAGTTTGTTTTGAGAGCCTGTTGCTTTAAAGTACACAGATTATTCCTGTAATGCTTCAAGAAGCCATGAGCAGAGTATGAAATCCCTTCCACCATCGTTAAATGATCGTAAACCCAAGAGACTCGTTGTTTTAAAGGTCATTTAAGTTAAGCAGAGCGAATTGAACTTGACCTACACCCCGGAAGTGATTCCCGTTTGTGTGACTCCATATTTTTTTTAAAAATCATTTCGAAATCAATAAAGGGCGCAAGATGTGTTTCGTAGAGTGGAAATACCGAAACGTCGAGGTGTATTCTGTTTTGTGCAAGTGTTAAGAACTATTATAGTCTGAATATATTATAAATAGATCACGAAGCTCCGAACACAAATTTAAATGCAGAGGTGACTGAAACTGCCTATGAATTGGACTCTAGTAAAAGTAGAAGTCTTCTGGTCCCATTTTTAAGCCTCTGCTTTGGCATAAACATTACAAAATCCGTGCTTTTAAACGCAGAGACGCATTAAACTACTGCTAGGTAGGAACCTAAGGTTATAACGTTGCATTGCTATGCTACACCTCGCTTAATCGAGCACTGAAACACTTACTCCGTATCGGTAGGTGGCGGTGTTAGTTCGGGTCCGGCGCTGCTGGATTTAACCTGCTAATCCATGGTTTCTTGAACATGAAGCTTATTTTCTCCTAAACACTGCAGTAATTGAAAAAAAAACACTCGTCGTGTTCTCCGCAGTTGGCTGTTCTCTGACCTTTTCGCTTTCCGAACGAGAGCGTGGTCTTTGCGGGTTTCCAGGTGTTAGCTGCAGCTTCCCTGATTAGCCAAACCTCCGTTCAATTAAGGTGTTGAAGCGGTTAATACTAGTTAAAGCAAGTGCACATCTCTCTGAAACACTGCGGTAAAGCAATCCGGACGGAGCGGGCTCCTATTTTAGCAGGATTACGGTAGTGCTTTCAGAACGCACTTCTCGTTCATTATGTTCCAAGCCGTTGCGCCGGAGAATTAAAGTAGGGATTAAAATGTGTGATATATTTTACTCGTCGAAAAA
Source organism: Parotocinclus haroldoi (assembly GCA_034779995.1). Taxonomy (NCBI): domain Eukaryota; kingdom Metazoa; phylum Chordata; class Actinopteri; order Siluriformes; family Loricariidae; genus Parotocinclus; species Parotocinclus haroldoi. The sequence goes on from JAUZST010006746.1 coordinate 2,076, forward strand.
GTGTTAATCATATACTGCTCAGAATAAACAGATTTATGTTACCAAATAAGCTTTTAAACACACTAATCACACAAATTAGGGGGATATTAGGGGACCTCACAGTTCCAGTCCTGACCTCAGACTCTGTGGACACCAGTGTGTAATTTGCATGTTCTCCCTGGGTTTCTCCAGTTTCCTCTCATAGTTAAACGAATATAAGTTTGTCAATGAACGAGTACTTATATCCTGAAGTATTTCACGTTTTAATTGCGTTTCTTTAGGCAAATATACTTTTGCTCATTGGTCTCTCTCTCTCTCTCTCTCTCTCTCACTGGTGGATTATTAGTAGCCTAGTGGGCGTAAAATAATGGAAAACACACACAATAGGGCACAAATAAATGAGCCGGCGCTAGAGTAGACCAGGGCCTCATTTCTTACGTAAGGAATAACAGATTACAATGTGTTGATATAAATCCCTGTTGCACAGGCACTCTGTCTCCTGGGAAACCAGACTAATGACTTCCCCCCCAAAACCTAAGCCGAGTGAGCTGACCCCAGTCTGGCCCTGGTAAAATGCTCCTACTGTATACACAATTATGAAAATATGGACTGTCCTGGGTCCAGCTCCAAATGCTCTGACCTCTGCAAATCTGGTGCAGAAATAGGTCTGAGAAAGGGAATGATATTTGGCTGGAACATCACCACTGGTCGCCCTTCAGCAGAGCAGAGTGTCCTGTAAGGGCCTGAAGAGGATAAACGGGGTTAAAACACGAAAATGGTTATTAATAGTGGTTATGTAATGAACGGACATTTCATTTGTGGCTTGATAACTCAAACGTCACTCCACGGTCTACTTATTCAAATCCTTTGGACTAAACCCCAAACCCCTCGTCCTTGTATATTATGTTCACCAAACTACGAATTCAAGCGGTGCAAATAAACCGCCGATTAGGCGACTATTATGACATCTTTGTTTCTATTAAATTCTATCAGTAATAACAATAGTGCAGTTCCCATTTCTGACCAAGACACTTCCTCCCACGCTTTTTTATTTGCTCCAGGACCAGATTCATCCAGAATAACGGAGAGATGAGGAGGAGACACTTCATTGTCCTGTTTTTCACAGGTCAGAGACAACATTTCAGGATGACCTAAACAGATGAACAAGATACTGCTTTGGAATATAAATTATCTAAAGGGAAAAAAAGGATCATTTCCTTAAGAGGTTCTAAGAACGTCTTCACCGTGTTTCCTGACTTAGGCTACACAGCACGTACAGAATTATGCTTGAGAAAGCAGAACCTAAACATTTAGATGTGCTGTGTAGTTTGAGACGCTATCAGCTACAGATAAGCACAGCAATATGTTCACGTCTGGGACCGGATCGATAAGGTGGTAAGACCTGGCTGGACGCTCGGACATACTGCAGGCAGTACCACACAGATCTGGCCACCGGCACCAACGACGCCGAAAACACATTCCCTCAAGGGAATACTTAACCGGTGGACATATTTCGGGGCTGCACAGGGCAGTAAAGGCGGCAATCTTAGCTGAGGTAAGCTTTCACGTCCTGGCTTCACCGGCAGTCATTTGTTTTTTTACATCTCCGCTTCAGATCCTGCAGACATTGGAGGGCATCCAGCAGGGAAACGTCACTGTAAAATTCAGAGCACAGCGAGAGGGAAAGGTGTTCCTTAAGCCGGTATAAAAGAAGAGATGTACCACCCGTAAACAGCCCTGTTCTGTCTATAGCAGGGCTGTTGTACTCCTGAACGGACGCCACTGTTTTATTTGTCGTTGGCTTATCTTTCTTCCCCACTACCTCCTCTAATTAGGTTCGTTCTGACAGTTCAGTTGATCCCAGTGTGCCAAATTGGCAGACGAGATGATGCCGGCAGATTGGTTGTAGAGAGAAGGGACCTGCTGATCAGGCATGGCAGCCGATTGCCCCCTTGTGTTTGAACGCGTAATTATCGTTAAACTTGTGCTTTATTTTAAAGCGGGCTCGCCTAATGTGGGATTCTCGGAGATGAGGTTACGAGCTTTTCTTACTGTCTTATTAGGGCATTAAGCCGAACTGCCTAATTAACTGTAATGATGTCGTTATTACCACCAGTGTAGCATCTTACATCCTTTTGCCGTGTCTTTCGTGTAGCGTAAGGTGAAGTACCGTGTGTTGGTTTGTTACGTCATCAGGGTTAACCCTGGAAACTGGAAGTGGAACTGTCACCAGTGTATGCTTTGGATGCTTGGATAATTAGAATAAAGAATGAAGAGTGAAACCTGTCCAGCGTCCATTTTTTTAGAGTGCTTGAATGTTGGTTAATAATAGTTTGTATTCCCCTTTAACGTCTTTTATGTCCACAGATCAAAGTGTGACTATCAAACACGATTAAGACGGAAACAAATACGCCGTCACACCAGCACACCATTTTAATGAAATGGGCCCCACCTCCTCAGGCATAATACGTTTACAACAACAGATTAAACGAACAGAAGCTTCGTCAACAGATCCCAGTCCCACCAGAGGGCGGGAACTCCCTCCTTCATTTGGTCCCTAGGAGACGATGGGCCGCCAAGGACCTCCCACTGAGGACTGATTTTAAAATCTATCTTGTTACTTATTTTATTACGTACTTAAATGTTACTATTGATTAACAGATTCACATCTGGGCCACCCATGGAGGGTGGGTCGCTTTTTGAGTCTTGGGTCCTCCCAAGGTTTCTTCCCTTGCCCCTGTCGCCCCAGGCTTGCTCATTTTGGGATCGGCCTTTTAAGATCATAGAAGATTTTAAAGCTGATTTGAGACGACGCTCCGTTATAAAAAGCTCTACGGAAATCAATTTGAACTGAACTGAATAGAAGTTAAATGCTTGCCCCTGCCCAACCCTACCCGAAAAGCAACCTTTGCCCGCCCCCACCTCAAACAGAGAAAGCAATCGTCACCCAGTCCAAATGAAACCGGCAAACATCGACAAAGAACAAGATTGCTAAAATCAAATACGTACCTAAAGGAAACCAAACCCGCCCCTGCTGGATGGAAAAATCTCCAGATGCTGCACCTGGAATGGAGTTCAAACGTTTAATTTAAACGGGTAAAAAGGGACCCGCTTACCCCGAGGCTGCCCCTGAAGGAACCGCCAACCAGGAGCCGCGGCGACGCTGAACGACATAAAGCGCCGGGTCCTGCAAGCGGGGCTAATTACTCACTAGCGACTTAATTAGGGACCAGTGTGCAGGCGATCCAATGACCAATCGCCCACTCTCTATTAATGCCCAAACGCGTTATCAAAGCGTTCCCTCAGCCGCAGCAGTACAGTGGTCCCTCGTTTATGGCGGGAGGGGGTTACGTTCCGATAAACGAAAACTGGCGAAGTAGGGACGCTCCGTTTAGGTACATTTAAGGCATTTAGCGGACGCCCTTATCCAGAGCGACTTACAATTATTACAGATTGACAATCCAAGCTGTTGTGGGTTAAGGGTCTTGCTCAAGGACCCAACTGTGGCACAGGTGGGATTTGAACCCTGGATCTTCCGGTCCAGAGTCCAGTGCCTTAACTGTTAGGCCACCACAGTCCACGTGTAAGTGTTTATACTCTATTTTAGCCGTAGAACTTGCAGAACGTTCGGGTTTCATCGTAGGGTTTGAAAGAATTCGGTCCATAACGAAACTTTCACTCACGGTGTTTTTTTTTTTTTACCTACGCGTGTTACTTCCGAATTCGCTGTTATTCTTTTAATCCTGACGACCTTGTAGGTTTTTGTTTTGCACCAGCATGGGGTGGAGCCTCAACCCAACGGGACCGAAGCCTTCAAGCAAGCCCAAGCCCGGGCCTTTAAACGAACAGTTCACACAGTTCATCCTCACTGTCTTTCTTCTCTAGTTCTTTTATTTGAAAAATAATAAATCCTCGGTTGTGGGATTTGTATAAAAGCGTCCGTATGAATCGTTTCCTCTGAGGCGCGTCAAATTCGTTTAGAAAACAACAGGACGTTGTAACCCACTTGTGTTCACATTTACAAACCTGCGTATTTACATTCGGCTGCTTTTTTCTTTTTTGAATCATAAAAGGGGGAGAAAAAAAAAACAAAAAACGGAACAATGCAGAAAATACCCTTTTGACGGCGATGCGCCTCTACGTTATTTACAACACCTTAGCAAAGTCGTGATTTTCAGACGGTTCATCAGAAACCTCTTCTTTGTTTTGTTTTATTTTTTTTTTTGTTTTAATTTCCTTCGCGTCTCTGCACGGCGCTGCTCCAGACGCGAAGCTGACTGTAAGCGGGGTGTGTGATGTCATACCGTGGTGACCGCGTCTCGTCTTGAGGTGCCGTGGTTTCGGCGGATGGCTCAGTTTTAGTAAAAACGATGAACCGTCGCTAATCGAACGTCGTTGCGCTCGGAGGACCGATCCAGGGCTCGGCTGGGACAGAGTGTCAAATTGACGTCCCATGGCTGGTGTCCAAAGCAGCAGCGGGCACGGGGTGGTATTTCATTGGCATTTTCATAGGACTCGGGTGTAAAATCGCTCCGTTCGGCGCCCGGTGTTTACAGCGCGAGGGAGGTGGCAGCGTGGAGCTGGACAGCGGGAGGGCCATGTTCCTGCCGGACACACCCTCTTCGGAGAAAAGAACGGGTCCGGCTAGGGCGCCCGGGGGAAAGGAGTGAAGGGCATCGTGGGAGTCCTGGCGCTTTCGGAGGGTGTCCATGGTACCGACGTCCAGCGCCGAGACGTCCAGCGGAGCCGCAGGGATCTGTTTATGGGACATGCCGTCTTCGCTCAGGATGCCGCTGTACGTCTGCTGGACCTGCTCCAGATCCACTTCCTTATCCTTAGAGAGACAGACAGACAGACGTTTTAGCAGGTCGCCTTCAGGATTAACGTCCTCAAGTACGGGGTCACGGGGGCATTTTTTCACATCGCCAAAAAAACAAGCAGACCGTGGCTTACCGACACGAGGCGTTTACCTTTTTGTGGCTCCTGCAGGTCGTGTTTGTGTACCAGCCTTCCAGCGTCCCAACCAGTCCGGAGATGAACAGGCCGAGAGCGAGCAAACAGAAGACTCCGGAGAGGGCGTGCAGCGTCAGAGCGCCCCCGTCGGCACGCAGCTCGTTAGCGCAGCGACCCTTACGGGGCCACCACTTGTGTTTTAACACGTCCACGTCGCCTCTCTGCTGCAGCTCGAGGATTCTGTACACAAACTCACACGCTCAGGCCAATAAACAGACAGACAGACAGACAGACAGACAGACAGACGAGACGTACGTGTGAGACAGCAGTTCCCTGTAGGTGCTGCCGTGCTGCAGGGCGATTCCGTATCCCTTTGTGTTCTCGGAGTTTCCCGTAACGATCAGCGAGCACTCGTCGTCCATCAGAGCTGCGTACTCCAGAACCGCCGCGTCCCACAGGAACACGTACTGCTCTGTCTTCACCTAACACACACACACACACACACACATAACCACAAACCGGTATCGTGAATCACAAACCGATATCGTGTCCCCATGCTCACAGGGTCTGCCCAGTGTTTTTGGTACCTTTCTGATACCCTCAGGGGGGGAGGGTACACAGTTCTCTTGTCCCTGCTCTTTGTTGATGGTTCTCCATAGCTCGGAGAACGTGCTGTCCTGTTCTAACGGGTTTGTACCCTTCATCCTGAAGAACTCAAACACTGACGAGTCCCGAACCGTCCCGTAACTCACCCCAGACTGTCTTGCCAAGTCCTGCAGAGAGCTGCACACACACACACACACACACACACACACACACACACACATGTTCCATCCTCCACCGTTCTAGAACTGATTTGGTTCTGTCCTTTACCATTCTAGAACTGATTTGGTTCTGTCCTTTATCGTTCTAGAACTGATTGGGTTCTGTCCTTCACCATTCTAGAACTGATTGGGTTCTGTCCCTTACCGTTCTAGAACTGATTTGGTTCTGTCCTTTATCGTTCTAGAACTGATTGGGTTCTGTCCTTCACCATTACGGAGCTGATTATCTGCACTTCATTCACCCATGTTGTTTTGTTAATTTCTCCATGGATTCATGGAACCTGGTGAAACATACAGCCAACATACCGTATGGTATTATCCAGTCTGTTTGTCGTTAGGTAGACGGTGAGATTAGCAGTGTACGACGAACACACGATCAGTGTGAAGAGCCACCAGCTTCCCAGCGCTATTCTCACCGAGACTGAATTCACGACCGACTCCACACCTGCAACACACACGTGATCTGGATCTTCAAACCGTGCGGTCCTTTACACTGCATCTGCCATTACAGCGTTACAACAGCAGGTGGCACTACCGAGGCATCACTGATCGACCCGTTCCTCACGTTTGTTTTTCAGGGAGCCTCTGAATTTGTTTTAAAGACTAAAAGAGGTACGTGTTTGACACCTTTGTGTGTTTGTGAGCGCGTGCTACCTTGCTGAGCGAATGCCCCATACACAACCCACACCGTGTTGAGGAGGCTGGCGTTGGCGGAGGCAGGACGGTGCGACCAGAAGGACTGGACGCGGCGCAGGACGAAGATCATCAAGGCCACGACGGGCATGGCGGCCCCGATGCACACCCACACCGACAGATCAAAGGGTGCCAGCAGGGAGAAGACGGACAGCTTCTCAACCGATTTACTCATCAGGATCCCGACCGAGTAATCCAGGTAACGCTTCGTAAAGTCCACCACGCCCTCTCTCTCGGGGGTCATGGTGATCGCCGAAATCGCCAAGTCTGCCCTCTGCCCACAGAAATAAACACCGTCACACATCCTCACATGCAGTCTGAGACTAAAGGCTGAAGATACAACCGATTGGTGACTGATGGGTGATGGCTCGATGGTAATAACCAGCTACTGAAGGTTTAAATAGGGAGTGGAATGTTCTGGAAGCCTGCGATGGGACTCGTGCCCCGTCCAGGCTACCTGTGCCCACTAAACTCCAAACCCAGCCAGGAAAAGTCGAGGTTTGTTACGGTTTGATGCGGTCAGCAAGCGGTATTACGTTTGGCCTGCAGGTGGCGAACTGTATGTGGGATTTTTGGACGATGGACGTGCTTGGGAAAGTAGATGATCAATGATGATTAATGATCGGTGGTTCACGACGGATGACCGCTCCTGAACGTGGCCGCACCTTGTTGGTGAGTTCCCCAATCAGGCCGTCCCAGGATCCGTTGGGTTGCGGCGAGCCGTATTTTCCGTCCGCCACTTGATAAATTTCATACTTGAAGCCGAGGGTTTTGGCCAGAGCGTCTAAGACGTCGATGGAGAAGCCTTTGTAACGCTTGGTCTGCCCGAGGGCGTTCCCCGTCGCCATGACGAACGGCTCCTCCTGAAATCGACAAGCAGCTTCCATCAGAGCAGCGAGGGTCAAGAGAGAGCGCTCAAACGCTGGAGACCCGAGTCGGGCTGCTCACCAGTAGCGTAGCCACTTTGAGCGAGACTCCGTCCATCCCGCTGTCCACCCTGCTCTCCTTCAGACTGCTGTTCATTCCCCGTACGGAATCCCACACTGCCAGCTGGGGAGAACAAAGAGCAACGTAGTACCACTGCAAACGGCAAGGGGGCAGTACAGCAACGGGTAACCCACCATCATCAGCAACAGCTGACTTACTGAAAACTCGCAGCATTACCAGTCCACTACCACTAGGGGGCATGTTTAAGCTTTGGAAGGCTGTTTCCATGCGTATAACATTACGTTGCGTTAGGTTTAGTACCTAGGTTATATTTACACTGTGTTAACTGGCACTGCCGCCCCCTAGTGGATGTCGTTAACGCTGCAGGCAGTAGCTTTAGTCCACGTACCCGCTTAACGTCTTTCCCGAACGTCTCGCTGTAGGTCGTCCCCAAAACCTCAAACTGAGCGTGAGAGTTGGCGCCGTTGCTCCGGAAATCCATCAGCCCCGTCAGCCCCGAGATCCGCCCCTAAGCGATCACACAAACAAGCTTTCATGATAGATAACCCAAGCAGGTTGGGCCCCCGAGTCTCGATCCTCCCATGGTTTCTTTCTTGTAACCTTTGGGTATTTTCCTTGCCACTGTTACCCCAGGTTTCTCCATTTGGTCCTGGCCTTTAGATGACGCTCCAGTGCCATCCCGTTACTTATCTCATCACTCATGGCTCATTCCTTCACTTATTTATTTACCTTCTGGATGGTATCGAGCATGGACCAGCCACCGTTCCAGGGTTTCGTCGACTTCCTCATGCAGCTCAGACTCGCCATGCTGTGCCACTTCCTGTCCTCCAACTTCCTGTAGAAGGCGTTCGCCAACATCAGCACGCTGTCGTACAGATACAGACTGGAGACCTGCAGAGAGAGAGAGAGAGAGATTATGTCTACATAGATGTGTGTGTGTGTGTGTGTGTGTGTGTGTGTGTGTGTTACCTGCAGGTTGTGTAGATATTCTTCTTGCGGTTCACACAGCAGGGATTTAACTCGCTGGTTTTTGCGGCGGCACTGAGCCACGTTGTTCCTCCATTCCGGAAAAATCTGTCTGATGACCGTCAGTCGACCCAGAGAGGTGTGCACCAGATCCATAATATCAGCATCGCTTACCTCCTACACACACACACACACACACACACACACACACACACACACGCACACACGCACACACACACACACACACACACACGCAAAGAGCACACTGTAACTGTATCAAGAGGTGCTCCAGGAAAAGGTTTGTGAACCCTTGGGACGATATGGGAGTCACAAACACATTCCCATAACAACACACACACAGGGCAAAATATCACTTCGCTACAACTTTATTCTTACACAGAGACAATTTAGAGGACACAGAGCAGACGGAGAACTAGGAAACGATAGCAAACACACTCTCACCCGCTGATCTTTCATATTTGGGGTAACGGGAAATGGCGAAGCTTTCCCGGCTCACCTCAAAATCTTATTTAAGGCGTTTTTTTTTGTTTGTTTTTTTTTTTGTAGATCTTTCGTTTGTGTAATACCAGGATTTAACTATTCGGTAAAAACGGCTCTGTATTATGCCGCGTGACCAACTGGAGGGACGTAAAGGGCTTTGTAAACGGCCGTAGGGTGCATTTCGTGGATCTAGACTTCTCTGCGACCATCTGTGAACCAGGATCCCGACGTCCTGTGGCTCCCGTAATCACGGAACTGGGAGCAAAACCGGCAGCTAACGAGAAGACAAGCAAAAAGGTCTGCCATTCCGACCCGTCCGGTCCTGGCTGGTGGCGCTGGCTGCCATGGTAACGCTGGAGTTATTGCCACGGGGAGCACGTTAAGTCTGCGCTGGAGTGACGGAGGGGAACAGGGACTGATAAACTTTCTGCTCTCATTAAAAGAAGTTTATTTATGGCGGCCCGCTCCGTAAAAGGTGAGCGGCGTGAGGGGGCCGGGGCGGCTCTGTGTCCGATTGGCCCCGAGAGCGAGCTTCCCCAGTGGCGCTGCGCTGAAGGGTGTCGAGGGGGTCTTGAGATTTTATTATCGATTGACGACGCCCGATGGATCGTTCCACAGGCCAGGCTCATTAAGGAGCTCGTTCAGGAAAAGACCTTTCAAGGTCGGAGACAGGATAAGTTTGCCTGGATCCTTCAGATGAATACATGTCCAGAGTGATGACATCGTTACAGGGAGGCTTTATCCAAGTCGTTTGGCACTCAAAAAGAAAAAAAAAAAAACTTAAAAATCGGCTTCCTCAGGCGATCCTTTGATGTAACAGGAACATTCGTTAATTTCTGCTCAATCCACACGGGGTCGCCGGCGCCCACCCGCCAACTCTGGGCTCAAGGGCAGGACCAACCGCAAACGGGGCGCCATTCCATCGCTCATTCGTGCACGCAGTCACACACTAAGGGACACTTTAAAGACCCCAATTAACCCAACACGCATGTCTTTGGACTGTGGGAGGAAACCGGAGTACCCGGAGTAAACCCACGCAGACACAGGGAGGACGTTCAGACTCCACACAGAAAGGACCCAGGCCGCCCCGCCCCGCCCCGGGATCGAACCCGGGACCTTCTTGCCACGGAGGCAGCGGTGCCGCCCCACCGAGCACCCCCCCCCCCCCCTTGTGCCGCCCAGCTTTTGTTTTATCGGATCATTTAATCTGAGATGTTTAATTGGTTTCAAGTCTAGACCCCAAATCGGCGACCAGGGGAGACAGTGGCAAGGAGAAAAACAGGTTTTAAGGAGAAGCATCCCTGGCTGGTTCTCACGAGCAGCTCACGTGAAACTCGGAACCGTTTGATCACAGAGCGCTAAAGGAACTGCAGTGTTTCTGCTCAGATCACTGTTATTGCACCTTAAAGTTGACATGATTACTCTTTCACTCTCACACACACACACTCACACACACACTCTCTCGCCCTCTCGCTCCGTCGCTCCGTCGCTCGCTCTCCCTCTGTGTGCGCGTGCGTGTGTGTTATTTTGCTGATTTAACCCACGCTTCATGCTGGGAGGTATGATCAGCAGGACTCAGCACGACACACACTCCTCCGATGCGGCAGAGGCTTTAGAGAACACACGCCAATGTCACTGTGGAAAGTTCAATAAGCACTCAGAGTTTAAAAAAAACACACACAAAAAAAAAAACCACAACGAGAGTTCAGGCTTGTGTGTGGGTTTGTCTGACGTTGTTGGACTGCCAGAGTGGACCCGTATCCGTCCTTAGCCACGAATCCTGGTTCTGTTTGGGATCGGGTTCGAGTACGGATGCCTGTAGATCCGTCCCTTCTCAATGCTCGATGGGTGTGAAGTCTGGGGACCAGGCGTTCCAGGAAAAACCCTTGCTGTGGGTGGGTGAGCATTATCCTGCTGAAAAATATCGCCAAGCTGTTAGTGTCCCTCGTATCACTACTCGGGGTGATGACCGTGCTGGCCGGTGGCAGTCCAGGTTTGTTGTTCATGACATCACCTGTCAATGGCGGGACACAAAGTGCACCGTGACAGCAAATTTCCGTCCCCTAAGCCCTGCAAAGAGTTCCGGGCAAAAACAGGGGCGAGTCTGAATGGTGGATAACGAACGTGTTCGTCAGTGGATCAACCGATCCTCTCTACTGGTGGTCTGTCCGGACCATCCGGAGGGTGTTCACCGTGCTTGGGGTGCCTCCTCATGGAACCACTGCTCCCAACACCTCCTAAAAGCGAGGTCGGGACGGCCCAATCGTCCAAATATGCCCCATCTCAAAGTCTGCCAAACGGGGCGGAATGTCTTCGAGTGCGTCGAAAGAGCTCTCCCCATGGGGTACACTACCCAAAAGTAGCCCCTGAGAGTTGTTTTCTTTTTTTACTAGGGCAGACCTGTAGGATGGGGGAGGGAAGCATTTTTCGGCGCCCTCTTGTGGCAAGACGCAGTATCTAATGAGAACATCTGCCTGAGACCAAACTATGAACTGTTGTCTATTGTGGTTAATCACACGATTCGAGCTTGCGTGTTGCTTTGTTTACCTCGTTTGCGTACACCCAGTGAGAGTCCTTGGATGCTAGGTTCGTCTCCACGGCCTAAAGAATAAAGCAAGTATTAAAAACATTATCGAGCTGCCGAGAGGAAAACGAAGAAATGATTCGCGAACAAACAAATCAGACACAAAAGCAAAGGCAAACGTGCGACTGCATTACAGACCGAAAAGACCTCTTTTATTTATCTGTGATGAATGCTCCGTGTTGCTAAGGCTGCCATGGTAACCACGAGTAAATGATTTATTAGAGTGGCTCTCAAAGTTTGATCATGTTCCTGCTCAATAATATATACCGAGCGCAATCCTAATACGCTCCGTTTCCTTTTTATTATGTGCATAAAACGATGGTGGAGGCAAACAAATGGATCTGGTACCATGTATAAATGATACGGCGGCGCTTTGACCTTTCGTTTACGCCAGTTTTGCCTTAGAAACGAATCGATCTCACACGTGATCCACAGATGAACACTTGACACATGAACGATGAATGACTTGAATGACCTGAGCGTCGTAGCCATGCTAACCTACTGCAGCACCGCAGGGCAAAGATTCAGTTAAAGCACCGTCAGTGACCTCACCGGACGACCAGTGACGTGTCAGTAATTTACACAGGGATGTGTGTCTGCCGTGTTACGGGGAGATCTTACGCGTCTGGGATGTCTGTGGTAAACCGTGAACGAATGTTAGATGTGTGACAGTAGTTTGTCAGTACTGTACCAGTTTAGTTACTAAGGTGCCAGAAGTGAGTCTGTAGATTAATAGTATAGCGTTAGTAATGTCAGTAAAGGCAGAAGAGTCTCGCTTATAACTAGCAGTGGGCATGGTAATGTCAGTGCTGCGTCAGTAATGTGTTACTAAAGTCAGTGCTGCGTCAGTAATGTGTTACTAAAGTCAGTGCTGCATCAGTAATGTGTTACTAAAGTCAGTGCTGCGTCAGTAATGTGTTACTAAAGTCAGTGCTGCGTCAGTAGTGTGTTACTAAAGTCAGTAGTGTGTCAGTAATGTGTTACTAAGGTCAGTGCTGCGTCAGTAATGTGTTACTAAAGTCAGTACTGCGTCAGTAATGTGTTACTAAAGTCAGTAGTGTGTCAGTAATGTGTTACTAAGGTCAGTGCTGCGTCAGTAATGTGTTACTAAAGTC
>JAUZST010006747.1:0-14637 GCA_034779995.1 Parotocinclus haroldoi
TACACATACAAATAAACATACGTACACACACATACTCTTGTGGTTTGGCTTCACTTTCTACATTTGACACAGGGTGTGATTGCAGACAAGAGTTCCCTGGAGCTGTTTATAACTATCCTGTGTTATGTGTTGGCATGAAATTGACAAGGCTCAGTTGGAGGGCTGGTTTGGTCTGGATGAGTCCACATGGTGACATGGTGAACACCTGGACCCTCAATCAGGTCCCAAAGCTTTGCTCTAATAACTTGTATAAGACGCCACAAAAAAATCCTCTAATAACAAAAGGAACTAGACGAAAAACAGAATCCAAAACAATTGAGAGTAGCTGATGTAGATCAGTATGGGTATGAATTTTCATATATTCTTGTCATCACTGATTCCAAAATGAAAGACTCATGCTTGATAAGAACAATGTACAATGTACAGTGTTTTATCGTATTTACAAAATCATCTCCATTTACACCTTCACTAACATTTGTGCTTACTTTTTGCTTCAATAGTCTGTCTGGCAATAGAAAAATCCCTGAAAACGTCTGCTGGCATATTTTCCCGAGGCTGTTCTGATAAGACTGTGAGATGTTAAGGTAGGGGGTCAGTCAGATCAATTGCCCATTCTGACCTTAGCTGGTGTTGTTTTTTTGCTCCCCAGCATCCCTGGATCAGCTGTATGCGCCTTTGACATGCAACAGCTGGCTCGAGTATTCGAGGGAAGGTTCAAGGAGCAGAAAACTCCAGAATCAATCTGGACCCCTGTGCCAGAAGAGATGGTGCCCAAGCCCAGGTAACACAACAAAACCTAATCTCTTACCACAGTCCACACCAGTTATAAAACCTGCAAACCTGTGGGAAAAAATTCAGGATTGGTCAGAGCCCTTTCTTATGTTCAGTCCAGTAAACAGGTTTTTAGATGATAATGGGATGCGATTCAGGTCAAGAATTCCCCCGAGCAGCTCCTATCTCTCCTGTGGTTGAATATGGGTGGGCACTTGACAGCACTAGATTGGAGCTTTTATAACACTATCACAGCTGGTCAAATATTAGATCGTTCCATGCTGGAATGAGTCAGTAGCAGGGGCAAGTGATACGATAACCCTACATCCTGTTATCTCTGTTTTAAGTAGGTCTGTATTTATCAGCGGTGAGATCTCACACAAACAAGAAGTGGGAAAAAGATGCTTGGTTTGCTAGCAGTAGCAATTCGATAATTTATGGGAACTTCACCCAGCACATTTGTACGCCTTGCCATTCAACGCAGGTTGCTTTTTATTTATGTATTATTTGATGTTTTTTTTATCCAAACACAAAATGAAGGAAAATGCAACTTTTAACTCGATTTTTTTTAATATAAATTCTTCTTTTCATTCTGAAAAAAAACATGATAGTTAACTATTTTTAGATATAGGAATATTCAATATTAAGCCATTTTTACTGTTTATTTGTCAATGTATAAACAGGCTCAAAAGGCATTGTTTACTTTGAATTCCTCAGCCACATGACACATTTTGGTCAAAACGGGGTTGCGGTTTTTGGGCTGGCTTAGGTTACAATGTAATAACAATCTCGTGTAAATTAGAAGTTTATTATTTAGGTTTATTTAGCTTTAAATAATAGGCAGGCTTAATTCTTACAGTATATCTTCTAGGCTGCCTATGGAGTAAGGGGCCCTTTTTGAGTCAAGGTGTCTCCCTTGGGTGTTTTTCCTTTCCACTATCACCCTAGGCTTGTTCAGATGGGACTGTGGTCCTGTACAGCATGTAGCTGCAATAAGGCAGTGCTTTGTTATATGTTCAATGTTATATATAAAATAAGTTTGACTTGACAAACTAAACCATAGCATATAAGATGTATTCTAATGCCACATAATTGTGTGTTTGAGTTTTCTGAAATTTCTGCATGATTTCCTCACGAATTGTGAACTTATCTGCAACTACATCACTTCCAGTGGTGCTTTTAATGTCCTTTACCGCTAACTGATCAATCATTCATTAATCTCGATGGACTGTGCCTTATGAGACCTTGTGCCTTATGTTTTATAGAGGTGCCCTGCCGTTATAAAAAAAGTTACACAATCTTTGAGGCTCTGCCCAGACAGACATCTGAGATCAGATTTGAGCTGAAATGTGACAGATTTTATTCAGTCTGAATGGCTAACGACCGCACGGAATCTCACTTTTCCAAATCGGATTGAAAACAAATCCTGTTGAGACATCGAGACATGCGATTCAGTCTGACAGACCAGACAGAGTTTGATGTAACTCTTGTGTCATCTCGGCACTGGGCATTTTTGACGGCAACAACGCTAATGAACTCCAGCATGACACAGAATCTCAGTCTGGAGCACTGAAGAGCACATCGGTCTCAATGCGTGCACTGGGGAAAGACATTTCAGTACAAAGTACAAAGACAATAAAAGGATAAAAGTGATTAACCCTTACATGAATCATAATGCTATGTGGATTCTCTATGATTGCATCACTGGATCTCTTACTCCTGCTCCATGCTTATCAGCATTGTCACCATTCCAACCAGTCTGGTTATGCCAGTGAAAGTGGCTGCAGTCTGAACCGATAAATAGTCACAGCCGATAGTCGGAAACTCAGATATGAGAAAGGCATCCTAGTTACCCTGCAGTCATTGCCTGGCTAATCGGGCAGATCGGTTCATATAGACCGTTTACCCAATCAAATCAAGTCTTGTCACAGGTATTTTTTTAATTAATCAAATATTAAATGTAAACTTTAAGGTGAAAGAAAACATACATAGACATTCAAATGTGCCTTTACCTTTGGCATGTCATAGTATTACTTTTCTGTGTTTGCTTTTGGGCATTCTAATGCTTTATACGATGCTGTGCTTATATGCAGTCAGCTCTAAAAAAACTCGCTTGAGTTGTGAATTGTTGCGTATAGTAATTCACTGTTCGTAGAAAATTAGCTCGATCTTAACACTCAAACATTTAGATGAGTCTAACCTTATCAGCCATTACTACAAAAGTCTTAACTCATCAGCATCATGGCGAAGACTAATGAAAACACAAATTAAATGAGACAACATCAGGTTGAATTTATAAATCGGGCTATAAAAGTAGTTATGAACATAAAACTGTTCATATCTGTTGTTAATATCATCATTTAGGAATTTAAAAACAACCAGAGCTGAAATGAATCTGCCTGGGAGAGGCACACACACACACACAAACACACACACACACACAAACACACACACACACACACACTACTTTATTTAATGATCACAGGCACTCTGCATAAGATGGTAGCATTTTAGGGTCATCAAGCTCTCATGTCTACAATTAGACACCTCCTCTAAGTGAAAAAAAAAACAAAATGAAGACATGCCAGAGTGCCTTTCATCTTCTCACAAACTATAGCTCCCGGAATTCCTTTGACTTTGGCTGGAACAGATTTTTATGGTCCAATGAAGGTTTGATGCTTATAAATAAAGAAACCTAAGTATGGTGGAGGATTTGTGGGAACCCTTGTTAGAGCATCAGACGATCTAATTGAAATCTGTCAGCCTTTTGTCAAGACTGTCAGAGGATCTTCTTGTGTAGTAATCTTTCGTCGTACACAGTCTCCAACTTGCAATGGGTTACAGGTTCTTATATATACACACACGATTTATGTCATAGTGTAGGCTACCTTAAATATGACCATGAAAACAGCTTTTCCCAGTGCTTATCAAGTTCCAAAATTCCAAGTTCCCTCATCTAGCACAGGAGGATCATAGAGCAGAGCGTACCTTGAACATGCCAACACACTTACATGAAACTATAGCTGGCCAAAAGGATTAATGTAAAGCTTGTTTTATAATAAAATGTTGAAAGTAAAAAGTGGTTTTCCCAGCGCTCATCGATCAGTGGTCATCCAGCACCATTGTTGAATTAATAAGCCATAAAGATCACCATGTGGGAAAGATTGAGGCATTAGCATCTTTGTAAACATAACAAATTAACACATAGATATGAGTGTCTGTCTGTCCTCTCTCAGGCAGATATGAGCAGATATGAGTAGTTAAGGTACTGGACTCTGGACCTGGTGGTCCAGGGTTCATGTCCCACCTCTGCCAAGTTGCCGCAGTTGGGTCCTTAAACAAGGCCCTTAACCCACGATTGTTTAGGTTGTAAGAGTGTAAGACTGTATGAGTTGTAAGCCGCTCTGGATAAGGGCACCTGATAAATGCCGTAAATGTAAAATGTAATTTTGTTCATACTGGGACTAATATCTGATCCTAATATCTATATCAGTGCTTCCCTATTATTGAATACCCATTTCAAATGTGAAATATCGCAAGTCGTGACATCCCAAAATGGGAAGCACCTGTACATACAAATCCATATCAAAATTATTCAGTGAGCACATTTATTTAATTTGGCATAATTGTATTTATAAGGTATTATAATTTCAAGATTAAAAGTCACACATCTCAATATAATCAAGAATCTGCGGTTCAGGTGCTCAAGTAGCCCAGTATGACTGGACCGTGCCACGTACTAAATGTGTGAGCAAGGCAGGACCCTGGTCAAAATTTCCCCTCTTGCTATACAGGATATCAAGTATAGTATTTGTGGATGCATTGTTTACTTCTATACTAGCATTATAAGTGTATTTCCAATGCAGTAAGGGCATAGTTGGTAAAAATGCAGAAACTCAATCTATATATGGTGCACAGTGGAGAAAACAATAATCCTTCTCAGTAATTAGCTCAGCAATGAACTAATTACTTAAAATTAAGTCAACGTTTGCTGTCTGGATCACTCTGTGCTTCTTTTCTCTTTCTTTTCTTAGTCTTCTTGCACTTAACACACAACCCACATCACATCAGAAGGTGGACCGAGTGATCAGTGTCTTTTACTGTCTGTATCACTCGGTTCCGCTTCTTTCTGCAGACTCAATCTTCGTGCTCGTGCCGTGCATTCTGAATGTGTAATTCTTCTTTTCTTGTGTGTGTTTTTGTCTACAGACCAGGTGGTTGTGCCGGTCAGGGCTCCAGGTTTAGCTCCTCTTCCTCGTTCCCAGACGAAGTGTTAAACTTTATTAAAACCCATCCCTTGATGGACGAGGCTGTCCCCCTGCTGGGACACAGACCATGGATAGTAAAAACAATGGTCAGGTAAGTCCAAGTGTGGGGGGAAAAAGAGAGGATTTCAATTGGTCGGCTTATGTTTGTTTGTCTGCTCTTATTTGTTAGCGTATTCAAATACCCCTACTGGGTGGAGGGCATATGCTAATACGAAAGCTGTAAGACGCTTCAAGGTCAAGTGACAACTGCATTACCATTGTGTCAATAGCGGTTTCTCAGCATCCTGCCTCTATTCTGGCTCATATTTAAAAATGCTAATATGATGAAGGTCACATGCTGTAAGATGCCTGCCTGAAGGCACCGTGTGGTATGGATTTTAGAAATTGTAGGCAGCTGGTCCAGCCTTGCTAATGAAACCCATCATGCATATAGCCTGACTAACAATGTAAGAGTGTAGATGAAATTGTAAATCAGAGCTGGAAAAGTGCTGCCAAGAGCAATTTGACAGCTATTTGCCTCTTGGCTTCTGAGTGTGGTGGAAAGCAGGAGTAGAAGGGCTTTTTTTCACTGAAAATGAAAAACTTCTTATTTAGCTAAGTCAACTGAATTTTGATTGAAATGCTCTCAGCGATGAAAACTTTGTAACACTTCCTATGAATATCAATGTTGTATTTATAAGGCAATGATCACATTTGATGTAGATGCTTAGAAATAGGATAGACCAAGGGTACAGAGTAGAGGTGTAACAATCCGCTCTGCTCTAACTTCAGTTCGATTCACGATACTGTTCATAAGGAGTTCATGATTCGATTTCCTAATGTTTATTGATTTCACAAAAGATATTCCTTTTTTATTTCTGTAGTGTAAGTATTGAAAACAATGCACATTTTCTTGTATACGTTGTTTAACAATACAACATTAGTCCCTTTGCACTTAAAATGAATTACTAATAACATTATTTTTACACATGTAAACAAAATGCCCCATTCTATTAGGGCAATAGCGCTGCACAATATTTCTTTTATTCTATCAGTGCAATACTAATCTTGAATTCTTTTCTTATATGAAAAATGTTTTAGGGTCAGAAGCCATGCCTTCAGCCACCGGCGAGGGTACGGCAGGTAGTTCCAAATAGTAACACACAACCTATCCCTATCATGACAAAATTGAAACAAAAAGTAACTTCAGTTCCAAAAAAGATGTCCCCACATCTCCCACAAATCATAACAGAATCAGATTTTTTCAGTAATCCGATCAACAGGCAGTCATACATGCACTTGAGTAATCAGATAATTGGAAACCTTCGGCTTTACATGACTCCAGCAGTAATCGGATTTCTACTTTACAGCCAGCCTGGCAGAAATATGTGGCAAAAACTCCCAACCTTTATACTGTATTAAATAATCAAATCGTTTTCTCGAGTATGAACTGCGTTGTAGAGTCCCCACAAAGTGTTGGCTAGTCGTTTGGTGGGGTGTTTAATATCAGGGTTGCCAGATCATGCATCAAAAAGTCTTTAGAACAAGCAGACCTGGCAGACTGAGAGAATGGACTGAAATCTGTGCTACCGGAAATTAGATTACTGAGCTAAGATCCAGCTGTCTTTATTATTTCTTAAAGTGATTTCTAGATCAGAGTATGCTGTATACAGGACCACTTGTATAATCAGATAACTGCAGAAATAAGGCTATGACTGGATTATTAAGTGCATGTAAACACGCTCAGTGGTGTAATGAATGGTTCTATGGTTTCACTCACACTTTTCTTCTGGTCTTTTGTCACTTTCCTCTTCCTCTTCAATGTTCTATTGGTCTGTTCTTGTCTAAAGGGCCACTTGAGCTTCAATCCAGCCACTTCATTTCCACTTCCCTCGCTCAGATTATTTCCTAATATCTACAATCAGATGAATTAATACAAAGATCCAAACCAACATAGTACATGACCATAAATAGGTTTATACATAATCCAATAATCAAATATCAAAGACTGTTTTTTCATCTGCCACGGTTGCCTCACCGTCCTTTATTCATCCCATCATCCTTTGCTGTGATTTCATTGTAGTCCCTTTGGCCTTAAATCCGTCTCTATGCACTTATTCTGGTCTAGCCGATGTCGGGGGTCCAAGTCCAAGCTCTAAAGGAGAAATGAACATTTAATTCGTTACAATCAACATTTCAGGAAATCCTCATCTCAAGAGGAGGAGAAGGTAAAATCTCTCAGTTCTGGAGCCCTTTTTTAACACTGCTCTTCCTAAATCCCGAGGATTTTCGTAACAGACTCGCCAGAGAATATCCCCTTTGCTGTTAACGATTAAGCACCTATAGACATGTAAATGAAATGACAACGGCATTATAAACCTATAAAGCCTATATAAACTTGTGTTTATAATGATTATTGACTCATAGGAAGGCCTTACTATCTTACTATTAATCTGCTGCATAGCCTCATTTCATTTCTTGTAGCTTGCTTGTGTACTTTGCGTGATCTTTCTCATTGCACGGCTACTTTTTTGTTATTTCATTAAAAAAATGTTATATTCATCACGTTTGTATTGTATAGGTATAATATAACTTAAAGCTAATGAAAATGCTGTTGTAATTACGCTTACACATGGACCTTGAATACCTATACACATGACGACGAACAATGATGTATATCATAGTGAACAATTACAACAAATAAGCAGTTTAATATGAAATCATAATTAAGTGGTGTGGTTTTATGATCATGATAAATGAACAAAATTACTGCTGAAATTTCGATTTGAACGCTTAGAATCTCTCTCTCACAATCTGTGTCTCACATGCACGTGCTAAGTGTACTCATTTACATTACAAAGCGGTGCTGAGAATCACCTAATGGGTATTCCACGAATTCTAGTGCCCCCTGATAAACGATCCACGGGGGATTGTTTAGACAATTAGCTTCATTCCTGTAACATAGAACACACATTTTATTTGAACAGCAGGTGTCATGTATGCATTACTTTTGACCCCGTCTGTGCACCCCCGAGTTCATGAACTTTCATGGTCAGTGGCATAGGAAAAAGCAGTACATTATCTCTTAGGACATCCTGATCTCCTGACTCCCTATGCTCTGGAAAACATCCACAGTTAGTGGGTGATAAGTGTCTCCTAGCTCTGCTTTGTTTAAAACAATTTAGTCTAACTTTAATAATTAACACTTGTTCTAACGCATGTTTTGGCCCTACAAGGTTTTGGCTATCTTTTACTCAGTTAGATCCCAGAATGGCAGAAGGCCTTCTCCTTGTCTTTTACAAGAATAAGATAAGCTAATCCTTTATTAGTCCCACAGTGGGGAAATTCACCGTGTTTCAGCAGCAAGGGATAGCAAGGCACTCAAACACAAACAAATAAACAAATAAAGTGTACAGTATGTACAATATGAATCATAAATTAAGAACTCATAGGGGTAAGGGAAAATATAAAATACTGTTTTCTGTAAGTGTGTAGTGTTTAAGTGTGTGTGTGTATATGGTCCGCTGTGTATATGTAAATACATACAATATACATATATACATACACACACATATACACACACACACACACACACATATACACATATACATATATATACACACACACACACACACACACACACACACACACACATATATATATATATACACGTACACAAGTTCAAACTCACACCCATGATAACTAAGTATGCAGTTTCTTAATTTACATGTCTAAGAATCTAAGCACGTTACTGTTTCATATTAATCAAACAAATACCAACTGGAACCAACTGGATCTCTTCTGTTCCTGCTAAGACGAGTCATACCAACTGATGAACAATGATTTCCACATGTCTGACCTCTCTCTGTTCTCTCAAAGCTACCAGTGCCAATTACTTTAGTCTTTTATCCTAGGTCTATATCCTATTGGTAATCAATTGCTTACAAATCTAGACACTGGATTTCCGAATGTGTTTCTCAAAACCATCCGAACTGAAGCAACTTCACAGGTGCCAGTCTCCCAGGAACTCTACCGTTCAGATCAATTCATGATCACAGAAAAGCAGCTCACGTGTTCAGCGATGTCTCCAGTTCCTGACGTTCTATCATTAAGCAGAACCCAGCCAGTTCTAATCTTTAGAGTCAGGTAGCCTACTACTGCAAATGATCAAGTGTCATGAGGGAGTTCCCGAGTTGCATTTTTACAAATGCTCATAGATCCTGGTATTTAATTGCTTAAACATATAGAGTTGTTCTTCAGCTGCTTATTTTATGAAAATGCTCGTAACGAGGGGTGTCAGCCCCAACTGCAGAGGATTTGAGATTGTAACCAGTGACATCTGACCTAAATGGGTATTTTTGAATCGCATTAACAAGAATGGGAAGAGAGGAAAACTAATTAAAAATAATATATGAAAAATGTCCAGTTGCTCCAAGCGTTCAGGTCAAAAAATCTAAATGCGATTGTTTGTTTTGGCTGACAACAAGCAACCTTGAAGAAACTGAGATATTAGGAACACACTAACATTTATGATACAATGGTTTGTGCATATTAGAGATAACGGGGCATGTGTTAATTGAATATCTCTTTTCACCACTTAATGAGTTGGAATCCATTTCTGCCTCAAACGCGACGTCCATCGTCAAGCCAGTCAAATTCACTTAATGAAAGCATTTGTTAAATAAATAATGAAAGAAATGGCACAAAGCTAATTTAGTATTAATAAAAAATACTTTCGTATTCGGTAAACAAAACCATTGTTTAAAACAATCATATATTAAATTTGTAATTTGTTTTTAAAACTATAAATTGTGATTTGGGTCTAAACACTCTTAACGCCTCTTAACAGATCTGATTAATAATGTAAATTTATTTTGTCACTCAGATTACATGTATATAAGATATCACACTTGATTGAAATCCTTAGCCTGAAATACTTACCATAATAAACCTTGAGGCAGATGTTTATCCACATTCCTTTTTCAGGGGTATGATGATGATGATGATGATGATGATGATCACTGTCAAATTCATTTATAGGTTTTCTCAGAAGAAACGCTTCCACAAAGGGGATCACCCATTTTAATGCTAATCACTTTTAGTGGCAGTTCTGACAGCTGTTGGTAAAATGTATGGCCCAAAGCCAAACTCTGTTCACTTTTGCTATTGTAGTTAAAAAGAGAAACATAGTTAAGCCATTAAGCAGATGCCCTTATCCAGAGCAACTTACAATTGATTTTTTCTGGAGACATGGAGACTTATGGAGTTGCCTGTCATCTTAAAATGGGCCCCTCTTACAGTAGTCAACTTTTGATATCGCTAAAGTATCAATATCAGTACGTGCTAAGCAATGTACTGCATCTATATATATATAGCTATATAACAAATCACTTTCTTTTATTTAGTCTACACAGTAATAAAGAGAAAAAATGGCTACATTGTATAGATTTTATCTTATCAGTGCAACTGTTCTACTTGTTTTTTGCCAGCCATGCGTAAAGGTATAACCATTTATTTTATTTAAAAAATATATAGTGTAAATTTAGCTACAGTATCTCACAAAAGTGAGTACCTCATACCCTCAGATCGTTCTTTGATATGATGTCCCATGTTGTCCTGTCAGTGACCAGCATGAGAGTGTGAGAGAGATAACAGCAAATTTAACACATCCAGGACCTTGTGACATTAACAAGTCAGATGGAGTAAAAACGGCCAATTGAGCACAATTTGGCCATTTTCACTTAGGGGGTGTACTTACTTTTGTTGCCAGTGGTTTAGATATTAATTGCTGATGTGTTTTATGAACAGAATTTTATGTTCTCCGGTAACATTCTCTGTTTTGGGAACTGTAGTTCTTGCTGCCATTATCATTGTGCTTTTTAATGTTCCACAATTACACTGCTTGTTCATTTTAAATTCAATTCATATAACTATATGTTTAACTAAGTAGTCTATAATTGTATTTGTGAATAATTTGTTTTCCCCTCACAGGTACCAGTTAAACTCCATGGTGGTGGACACAGAGGCGGGGCCACACAGAAACCGCACTGTTGTGTTCCTCGGGTCCACCAGGGGCACCGTTCTGAAATTTCTCATCATGCCAGGAAGAGACAATCCTTATTCCAGTACCAATATCTTTCTGGAGGAACTGGAGGGCTACAATGCCGAGAGGTACGAAATATTACCTACATAATTTGGTGTGCATTTTTGAAAATAACCTTTTAAGCACATATTTATACGATTTTGGGATTTTTCTTTTTTGTGAAAGAAGTAATGGGCATTTTGGGCAATATAAATCACATTGTTTCATGCATTATTGGTTTTGAAACATGCATTCATTCTTTATGATGTATTTTCCATATCAAGTTTGATCCAGTGCAGGGCTCAAGAGGGGCCAAAGCATATTCAGCATTACAGCTCACAAATCGGGAACACTGAACACCGTATCCAGTGAGGTTCCCGCCTTGTTCACTGTCATGTTCCATCACAGGACACATGCTCATAAACACACAAATACACATCGGGACACTATATTTTAATATGGAAGGAAACCAGAGTACATGGAGAGGAAATACCAGATATGGGGGCGAAAAGTTGCCCTTATTTGTTAGCTTGGGTAATACTTTATAAATTACATGTATGCATGTGTAAGCACTTTCTACTTGGTTGATTGGACGGTACATCAACAGCAGAGTAAACCATGAATGCCAGCCGTAACAAATGAAAGTAAACAAGTGTAAATAGCCAACAACACTTCTGTATATGTCTGTAGCTTGGGGGTTGTTACACAAACACCTGGCTGCTGATTTAAAGATGAAAGGCTGCGATAGCTTCTCCATACAGCAACAATACACACGCAAACAAGTCCCAAAGCAACTGATGGAAAGGATGATTCCCTAAGTATTTATCACCCCTGTAGGAACATGACCTAATTACTTACTTCTTAAAAGGAACCTTTGAAGTTTACCCAAGCAAACTTGCATTGACAGTGGCAAAACACTTCGTTTATCCCTAAGGATTTGCGCACCAGCAGCTCACACCTATACGCGGCTCTCCTTTGCAGTTTATGACCTGAGTATACAGCTGAGATTTTCCTCAATATCTCAGGTATAATATCTCATTTAGTTTGGATAGATAGCAAATCACATTTACATTCATGTGTTTTTTTAATCAATAGCTTAATTTAACAACTCGTTTCAGCTGGTTACAGTGCTAAACAAACACAGCAGGATCACACAAGTACAGGTTCAGAGTAAAAATCACAACAATCCTTTGTACTAGGAAAAAAAAAACCTACAAAAATGATCTCCCTGTTCTCCACTTGCACTGGTGTTCCAGTAATGGGGTCTGTGTGTGTGTGTATGTTCATAAGCAGTTTTAATATGACTTGTTACCTAATTTAAGCAGAATGCTTGTAGGTGTTTGTAAATGTGAACTATTGTGGGATATATGTGAGTATTAGTGTTAATTACAGTGGGATTTGTGTACGTGGGTATGAGTGTTAAGGTATGCTGGTTGTAGATTTTGGTAAGTTTTCATTCATTTGAATGGGATTTGAAATATGTATAAATTGAAATGTCTAAAACAGGTTAGCTCTGGGTTTATTGTAGTTTACAGGTGTTTGTTGTTCTGTGTAAAGTGTATTGTAGCTTTTTTGGGGGATGTGCTCCTCTAAGTACCTCTGGTCATGTGTTTTTAGTTAGATGTCTGCAGTATAGATGTTTGTTTGTTTATTTATTTGGCTTCTTTAACGTCGCTATGAGCAGCGACTAGTCTCAAGACTAGTCATACACACACACACACACACACACACACACACACACACACTCAATGCCAATTTAGAGTAATCAATTAACCTAACGTGCATGTCTTTGGACTGTGGGAGGAAATCGGAGTACCCGGAGTAAACCCTCACAGACACGGGGAGGACATGCAGACTTCACACAGAAAGGACTCAGGCCGCCCCACCCTGGGATTGAACCCGGGTCCTTCTTGCTGTGAGGCAGCGGTGCCGCCCCACCGAGCCCCCCATGCTGCCCCTTGCTGTATAGGAGATCGTTTCTTGCAGAGGAGTTACCAAAGATGGCTAATGTAGTTTTATTAAACTGTGTCTTAATGAGTATGAATGATTAGTTAGTGAGTTAACCGATGCATATTCAATGTGTGTAGGTGCGGAGATGACTCAGTACAGGCAAGCCAGCCTCTGTCTCTCACCCTGGACAGGTCAAGTCACACTCTTCTGCTTGCCTTTCACTCCTGTATAGTGAGGCTGCCAGTAGCCAGGTGCCAACTGCACTCCCGCTGTATGAAGTAAGTACAAATGATCTCACTTTGGTAATGAATGATGTGATTATGCGTCTCTCACACAGATAAGCTCACTCCCTATGTCAATGTCTACATTAAACCGGTTCAAATCCATCCTGTCAAACCCATCGCACACACACACACACACACAAAAAAAATTTGTTTCTCTGTCACTGTGGGGACATTCCCTAGACATGATGATTAATGCTACAGCTACAGCTAACCCTTACCCTTACCTTAATCTCAGTGCTTAAAGCAAATCTTCTGGTTGATTTGGTTTTTCCTGTTTTCCTCAAGGGGACCAAGCAAATGTTCCCACAAACAAATCTCAGATCTCTCTAAGCTTAATCATATAAATTACATTCGCAAACAATTTCATTTATATTAGTCTAATTTACAAATGATCAGAAATGCCCCCCCATACACACACACACACACACACACACACATATATGCAAAACCTTGCATAGTAAATACAACTGAATGAAATTTCTCTAAACACAAATCATTGGTTTCTTGCAGTTTTTTGTCTTGTATAGTATATACAGACGTTTTTTGTTTTGCTGTTTCGTTAAAAATGACAAGAATTTAACTACATTTCTGCAACGAACATGTTTGGTTTCATTTCAGGTTTGTTATTTATTTGCTTTTGTAATGCTAGAAATACGTTACGTAAAAAAGTTTGTTCCCTGCAAATATTGTGTTCATTTCTTTTCACTTAGATTCAATTAAATGGATGCCCAAACTTGGACATAAGGCTATATCTGAAATAGTGCCAATATTTATAATGTATTGTGAATATAGGATGTATAGGAGGCATATATGGAGAATATATAGAGTTAGGTAGTTAAATACAGTAAACAAGGCGTCTACTGAAATGGGGGAAGGCATATTTTATATAAATAAACTCCGATATATTTGAGTGTAGATTAAAATGTTATCCTACCGTTTAATTTTGTTTTGTCGGTTTGTCTCTGTCCCAACTACTCTCACATGGCATCTCTCGTTCTGTCTAATGAACAGAGATCAAACCTTTTATCTAACGTATTACTAGCGTTACAGAAACAAATAAATAACAAACTGAAATGAAAACAAACAGCTTTACAAATGATCATTAAATATATATACACACACACACACACACACACACACACACACAGTGTGCCCTCGTTTATTGGAGGGGGCGTTACGTCCAGGACCACTCACGATAAAGAACAATCCATGAAGTAGGGACTCTATATTTATTGAAGTATTTCTACACTATTTTAGCCGTAGAACTTGCAGAACGTTTGGGTTTCATCGTAGGGCTTGAATG
>JAUZST010006748.1:0-14637 GCA_034779995.1 Parotocinclus haroldoi
AAATTTATTTTTCAATGAACAAAGTTTGTAAGCAACAGTAGTTCTTGTTTGTACGTTCGCTATACGTGTAAATCACATAAAGGTTTAAAAAACATTTAATATGTTACATAAATTATAGCACGTCCCGTCTTGTAACATAGAGCATCTTCGTTCAATCGGACCAGCCGGTTATTAGGACCAAAACGATCCCGTCCAGATGTGGTCCCATTAACCGGAATCGACTGTACGTGGTTTTGTGGTGCATTGTTAATGTACATGTACAATGTACATAGAATGATGCATTAAAGTTATGGTTTGCAAATCTCTCTAATGATGGAGTAGGCTGGGGTGGAGATGAACAGTGTTGGACCAATGAAGCTGGGGGGGGGGGTATCAGATTAAGGAAATGCGGGGCAAGTAAGAGGAATCAATACACCAGCTAACAGGATTTCTGGATATTTGGAAGTGATTAAAAATCAAATCTTATATATGCTATTTCCTTCACTCCTGTGTGCTGGTAGCTTCTCTGTAGCATCTGTACATCCACTCACTGGCCATTTTATTAGGTACTCCTTGTTTCTACACTGTCTATTTGATTAGTTTCCCTTACCGTATAGAGTTCGTTCTGTAATTAGACTGTAGTTAATCTGTTTCTTTACTCTGCTCTCTAATGGTCAGGACCCCCACTGATGAGCTATTATTCACTGTCAGTACTGTAGTGTGTTAGTGTGTGTTGTGCAGGTATGAGTGACTCAGACACAGCAGTGCTGCTGAACTTAAGACACTTCATACAGGCCGTGAGATGTGAAATCGGAGACAGTAGCTAACAGCTAACCCGTTGTGCTTTCTTGACCACCTTAATGCAAGTTCATATTCTCTGATGTTACAGACCGGGAATTCGAGCTGCCTACCCACCAAATGTGGGTTACGGATTGCTGATTTGGTTATGCTGTTAACATAGACTGGATACGGTTTTCCTCTAGAGAAACAGAAATGAAGCCTTGATGTCTGTACTTGGGGGCCTGTTATTACCGTAGCATGATGTTTGGGTACTGTTCAGTACTACTTTATTAACGTTAAACTATGTAAACTGGGAACTGTAAGACTATGTACTACCTTGATAGGGGTTGCTTTTTTTGGACTAATACCGTTTACATCACCCTCTGGGTGCTGTTGTACCCAAAATAAATCTGAAAAGTAACATTTTTTTTTTTGTGGATCTACCTGAAACGTTAAACTGAATTTTGAAGGAAAAGTCCTTGGCCGTGGTCGCGTTTCCCATCTCTATTGCAGGTGCGCGTCGGTGAAGGGGGTGTTCAGAAGTTGAGACTTACCTGTTGACTTGTGGTAGCAGGTCTGTTAAAGGGAGGCAGCACAGACTAACTCACCCATGAGGTGTGTCGTAGGGCCCAAGGCCAGCTCAAGGGAGGCGGGTGTCGGTGTTAACATGTAATTGGAGTATGAGTGATTTTTAGGACAATTAGGATTCCGCTAGTTTTATTCGTGTTATGAGAAAATGGTAAATTGTAAAAGCTGCTTGCAAAGGTTCACCTCATGCTGAGAAGGAACCTGAGGGAGTGACAGCCAGAAAGTACTGTCTGGAGTAGGGGTAGACGTGTGCTTATTTTCTTTGTATTTCTGTTAATAAAACTTTGTTACAGGACCCGAGTCCTGCTTTTTTTTTCCGCTCAACTACAAACTACCCGGTGACTTTGTATCATTTACGGATGATTGGCGAAGCGTCGTCACAAGTATACCGATGTTTAATATGTTTACCGGCTGCGTCATGTTCTGTTAAACAGGGAAATTGACTGAAGTGGATGTTGCCCTGACAGAAACAAATTCATAATCCCTTTATGCTACTATATTGTACATGTAAGGGGTATTTTAACAATTTGTGCATTATAAAATCAATCAATAAAGGCATAACATCCCTAATGCCAGGGAGACTTGAATTTATGGCAATTCCCAATCATTACTGAAAATACAGTCATGTCCTGGAAGGACGCTTTCTAGGTGAAAGACGTAACACTTTAGAGGATGTTCTGACAAACCTGATACCTTTTAGTAGGCAATATTACAAACAGAAGCAGGAGGTCGTACAAACCTAAAAATCTTGTACAAAAAGGTCTGGAGTAACAGCCTGGAGTCCAGACCTGAGCCAGCGAGCACACGACTGGTAAGCTAGTGGTCTTTTGTCAATGATGGACTGCTCTTTAACTCCCACCACAAGTACGGCTGGGCGACATGACAGTTTTAGATTGTAAATGTTTCGGATGCCTTTCACACCAATGGCAACACGCCACGTTCCAAAAACCTTTCTGTAATCACAAGATTAAACGAGTTATAGGCCAGATTGGACGCGTTTCATCCTCATTTGTTTGGCAAGACGGAGGAAGTTCATTAGGCCCAAGCGCTGGTTTGGAGTTTGCACAACAGGGAGCGCACAAGCGTCAGACAGTGCGTGGGAGAAAACATGTATTTTGACATATAACGGTCAAAATACTTCAGAATGAGAGTTTAAAGTGAGTTCTCTAAATGGTTGAGCTTCATTACTGCTTTCCAAATCAAAAATTGTTCTCCATTAAATCCCAAATGTGCTAGATTAATATCTAGGTATGCAGCGTTTAATGTCCATCTAATTAGTGTCCGTTTGCTTTAACCCTTTGAGGACCAATGGACATTTGTCCTTTACTTTCAAACGGTGGCCAAATGCAATTGTAACGACAAACGTCGTTTGTTGCTGAGCAGTCAAACTTGTATGAAACCACATAAATAAGACTGAATAGTCATGGCATGTTACCATATGTGCTTCGCTGAATAGTGGTGTTAAATAAACCAAATAACAAACACACTATAGTTGTCTGCTGCACTGCCATTATCCCCCTGTAATTGACCCTTCCTTATAGTTAATGGCAGGTACAGTTGGCGTCTGATGTTGAATGAGCTGCAGTTTGAAAACGGGCGTGGTTTCATGCGTCTTAAAGGTCTCGCCCCTTCCCTGTGGTGAAATGGGGCGGCTTTCATTACAGAATTAGCCCATCAGTATATTGATCCAGAACACGCCCTAAATGCGACTATGCTTTTCTGTTTTATGACCGATCTGTCTTTGATTTTGCTCTAGATTGTGAACTAGCCGTGCACCTATGGAGTGATAGGAATCATCATGGAGTGTGACCATCACCCGCACTACTTCTACGACGAGATGGATGGGAGGTTTGAGGACTTTTTCACCTCCACCGCACCCAGCGAGGACATATGGAAGAAATTCGAGCTGCTCCCCACCCCCCCTGTCTCCCCCTCCAGGACCCTTGCCATGGGACGCGCGCTGTTTCCGTTACCGACCGAGCGGGGCGTGTGGATGTCAGACGATTACCTCCCGTTTAAAATTGACCCACTGGACGTGTTGAGCAACCTCAGCTCGGTGGTGATTAAGGACTGCATGTGGAGCAGCGGATTTTCCAGCACGCGAGCGACTCCGTGTCCCGAAACGAACCCCGGCGAACCGCCACCATCGCGAGTTCAGGCCACGCGGACGGCAGAGCCGCAGGCCACGTGCTGCGTCAATCCTGCGTCCGTGCTGAATCTACCGGTTTCCCACCAGCCCAAAAAAACTGCTACTACGTCCTCAGGCTCCGAGTCGCACTCCGATCTGTCCGGTAAGAGCTCATGCAGATGCAGGAGGGAAATCGGTGACAATAGAAGGATGTTTAAAGAAGTCTTAAGTTTTCCTTTTCGCTAAACTGTGTGAGTCTTTTGCTCGAAATAGCTAGGAAAAGAATTTGCTTTTTAGAGACTTCCTTCTTGGGTTGAATTAAAAATAACTGGCCTTATTGTGCAACTTTTATACCAAACAATTTGGTGTACGATCAGCGGTTATGGTCTTGTGTGCTCATGCAAAGAAAAATGTGCCTGAGAACGTTGCCAAATCACACATGGTTATGAAGTTTAATATGCCGGTTATGTTCTGTTAAACAGGGAATTGACTGAAATGGATGTTGCCATGACATAAAAATTCATAATCCCTTTATGATACTGTATTGTAAATGTAAAGGGTATTTTAACAATTTTTGCATTAAAAAAAAAAAATAATCCATCGCTAAAGGCATAACATCCCTAATTCCAGGGAAGCTTTAATTTATGGCAATTCACACTAATTATTGAAAATACAGTCATGTCCTGGAGGGACGCCGTCTAGGTGAAAGACGTAACACTTCGTTAGATAAAAGGAACTTGGCGGGAATGTGAACCAGTTTATGTATTTCTAGATTAGTGAGAATATACAAGTAGTGGGAGGACAAAGGAAGCAGGAGGTCGTACAAACCCACAAAAAACTTGTACACAAATGTCTGGATTAACAGAGTCCAAACCTGAGCGAGCGAGCACACGACTGGTAAGGTAGTAATCTTGTGTCAGTGATGGACTGCTCTTTAACTCCCACCTTTGCTCGTGGCTTTTATTGGATGAAAACCACTGCTGAGTGATAGGAGGAGGAGGGTAAAAGAGGCAAACGCAGCAATAGACTGCAAAAGAATAATAATATGCAGCCATATCGGGTGGTGTAACAGAAAAATAAATAAGCCACTCACATAGGAAAAACATGGTAATAAGAGTTCTGTACTGCATGTACTTACATTTTAGACCAGGCACCTTTTAGAATTTTCTTTCCCATTATGTCGTGATATCTCTGACTTTTATGGAAGCTCTTCACATTTGTATTTTTTAACATTTTTTTTTCTTAAACACACTGAAAATGAGCTAGAATTTGGGCTCTTCTGTGACTGCTCTTCTATTTGTCTTTTTGTCTCAAATTGCAGGTGGCTTCCTTTTGCCGGAATTATTTAAAATTATTTTTCCCCCCGTATTTAGAGTCTATATTTACAAAAATATGTATAGCATTGCCTCCGGTAAATGCTCCTCATTACGGACTTCCCCTGAACCGAAACGTAATGGGCAGGTTGGACAAGTTCTTATCAATTACTCAAGACAAAGTTTTTCACCCTGTTTTCTAAAGCTGATAAGGTAGATACCCGCACAAGCAGACACACATGAAGCATGGCTTCCCACTCTTAAACTCTAGCTCCTGCCTCTGCTTATAGATCTGCAGCATTAAGAATCCGATCATAGCTGGATTTCAGCAGTTACCTGCTTACTCAAATGGCCATATATGGCCATATATGTTCTAGTCCAAACTAGAAACCGGGTTAAGAAACCTGATAAAGACAGCTGGATTTTATCTCAGTCTTCAGCTTACTCGTAGCATGAATACCATTTATCGATTTTTCTATCCAGATACTGTATAGGTCCACCTATTCTAAAGACTTTGCCTTGGTTTTCTATTGAACTAGAAATACTCATGGGGTCTGGCAAGCGGCTAACAAACACTGCATGGAGATTCGGAAACGCAGCGTATGATAGAGAAAATGAAAATTTGACCTAACTATATTGTGCTTGCAGATATTTCATTCCGCCAAAAGATGGATCCGTAGGATCTGTTGCTACTGATGCATTTTGTCTGTTTCCCCTCAGATGAAGACGAGATCGACGTAGTGACTGTCGAGAGCCAGATAAAGAAGCGCATTCGCACTCCCATCACCATCGCAGTGAGCGCCGATCCACACGGCCCGTGCAAGAAACACTTCCACGTGTCACTGCACCGGCAGCAGCACAACTACGCCGCACCTTCACCCGACTCGGACGACGAAAACGAGATCACGGACAAAGTACCTCTCTGCAAGCAAGACGAGCTCGATCCGCCGTCGTTATCCGCGCCGTTCTCTTCCTCGTCCTCTTCAGCCAGCTCGGACTCTGAGGACTCCACGGAGCAGAGGAGGAATTTTCTGGAGAGGAAGCGACGGGACGATCTACGTTATCGTTTCCAGTTGCTCCGAAACGAAATCCCAGGACTGTCTGTCACGGCTAAATCTTCAAAGGTGGCCATTTTAACTCGGGCGACCGAATATCTGTCGGAGCTGCAGGCGCGAGAAAAACAGCAATCGCAGGAGAGAAAGAAACTCCGCGCAAAGCGCCAGCAGCTCCTGCGGAAGATCAGTACGCTCAAAATGATGTGAAACGCGGAGAGATTTGGCATGTAGACGTGCTTTATGGACAGTTTATGATTTTCTAGATTTCTTATTGAATATGACCTCGTATTGAATGCGATTTTTCATCCTAAAAGTAGATAAAGGGAACCCACAAATGAGAGAAACATTTCAGTTGGTCATTTCCTGAGGACAGCTATCCACTTTTCTGTATCGATGAGTGGCAAATGTATGTAGACAGCTTCCCTCTGTGGTCACTTGCACACCGGCCGTCTTCGTGTTGCCAGGAGGGAACGTCTCCCGATTCAGACTTCAGTTACAACAGGGCATCCATACACCTTATTGCCATTTCAGTCCGAAAAAGACCCTTCTTTAATCGTCCCTTCAAATTGACTGCTATCCTAGAAGTTCACATACTTTTGCCACTCACAGATATCAAATATTTGATCGTATTCATCGTAAAGAAATGACCAAATACTATAATGTTGAATCCGTTGTTCAATTCGATTCTCTTTATCCGTGTTTTGTGAATGTATGCTGACCTTTTACGGTCCTATTTATGCAGAAATCGTAGAAAACATAGAACTTTCAAGCTTCACTGTACACTCAGTTTGGTTGACGTGGGTAATGAAATGCGAAACGCTGCAGGGTATCGCAAGCTAATAGCAGTTCTCCATTCCTTTAACGCAGCGAGCTGACCACTTAGGCAGTCAAACTGACCCGAGACATCTTGCTGGAACAGCGCGTACGGACCCATAAATAAACCCAAAGAACTCTAGAACAGAAACGTCTACAGTAATGGTCCAGAAATGAATTATTTGGTCATTTGCTGTTTGTTTACTTAACATCGTATCGGCATCAATGGCGACTCGTAACTGTAGCAAGGGTATAATCATACTGGTCAGTGAAACTGGGGCAGTTTTGAGCGACTAAATGACCCAACAAGAACAAACTCCTCATGGATGGAGTCAAGTTTGGTGTCAAACTGAGAATCTCCAGCTGTGTAGCGACCATGGTGACTACCCCCACCACTGTGATCAAAGCGGCACTGGGCTTGGCCTGGCCTTGGTGTTTAAGGTGCTGTACTTTTTGACTGGAAGGTTCAGGATGCAAATTTCTCTGCCAAACTGCCACGATTTGGTTCTTTGAACAAAACCCCTAGTTCTTAATTGCTTTGAGGGTGCCCGTTAAGTGATGACAAATGCTCAGATCATCTGAGATCTGAGACCTCCTCCAGTTGGGTCTGTGTATGTGAAGCCATTAGATCAGTCTGTTATAAAGGGACTCCTGCAATGCAACATGTTTTAAAATAGGCAAAAACCATAACTGTGGCAACACTAAACCAAACGACACTCTGGCTACAGCCCATGGTGATCATAAGGTTCTCGTGCAGTTGAATTGAAAGCCCCATGTATTAAAACCGTATCCGAATGAGTATTTCTAAAGCCGTTAAGATGTTCTGAGTGGATATGTGATACCATTTAAGGATCTGATTAAGAAACTGAAGAATCGAAAAGCATACCAAGCTTTTACGATATGATAGAAATCTTGAATTAATTGGCTCCCCCTATAAAAACGTAAACATGTGTCAGGATGGAATTCTTCAGATTAGTTCGACATATTTCTTCACCAGCTAATAATATCGCCTGTGGCTCACGCAATAATTGTGAGCGTTCTGAGAACACTACCCAAAAAATACCTCTTTCTAGAATGTTTTTCCTTAAGTATTACACTAAACATTCACTTTTGCGTACACCTTCCATGTTTTGACACTGTCTTTTTTTTTTTTTTTTTTTTATCGGTTACACTTACCTTAGAGATGCACTTTATAGTTCTAAAATTAGACTGTATTCTACCCACTGGTCCTTTTTAGTGGTCAGGACCGCCCACAGATCAGGTACTACAGTATTTGAGTGGTGACCCATTTTCAGCACTGCAGTGCCACTGGTGTGGTGGTGTGTTATTGTGAGCTGCGCTTGTGAGTGGCTCAGAGACCGCAGTGCTGCTGGAGTTTGACACTGATCACTCACTGTTGGACATCTATTAATACTGATCAGCTTTATAGATGGAGTCGGAGACAGGGGCTCAATTTAGTCATCAAACTCCAGCAGCACTGCTGTGTCTGATTCACTCGTATCAAAACAACACACAAGCACACCACCGCCTCGTCGGTGCCAGTACGGTGCTAAGAATGATCCGCCATCAAAAAAAAAAAAATGGTACTTGATCTGTGCTGGTCCAGTCAGTTAAAGAACAGAATATAGGTGATTAATAAAGCATGTAGAGAAGCAGATGGACTAATTGTAGAACTACAAAGTGCTTCGATATTGTAAGTGAAAGAGGTCAAAATGGACGACAGTTGTAGAAACATTGACCTAATAAAGTGACCGTCGAGTGTATGGTACCGTGTAACTCAAACCCAACACACACCAGGGAAACGGGTGACGTAGGGATTTTCCTTAGTGCTCTTGCACTCTGAACTTTGCACATGACAAGCAGGAAGCGTGTGTGTTTTACTTTGGAACGACACCTTAACCAGAACAGCCTCATTATTAGGGTGTGAGAGAGAGAGAGTGAGAGAGCGAGAGATGGTGTGTGAGTGTGTGTGTCTGACTGACTGATCTGGTGGAGGTGAGAGGAGCTGGGTGATTAAACACAAACCTCAGACTACAGGCTTTTGACAATGCACGTGTTTCGGTCAGATACGGTATCCTGAAATACCTCATTGTTTGCGCGTGCAGTTTTCATAGCGTTTGCACATGTTCATTAGTGCACAGACTGTGTTGTAAATATTTTCATGCCTGTACTTTTCACGTCACAGATTATATTTTGCTAAAAAATAAATGCAGTTAAAAAAACAATCCATGTTTACGTCTCTGTGGCGTGTGCGCAGTATAAGGAAGTTCATGGAACACTGGTCTACTGACGGTTCAACCTCTCGGACCCGCACAACCAGTTACACACACAAACCCAGAGATTGTCTGTTATAGCATAGTCTGACTGAATGGGAATTGCACTGACTGAATGCACACCGAAAGTCTGCCTTAGACAAATACAAGCTGTCATGCAGCATGGCTGACTTTGTTTTTATTTTTATGTATTTTAATACATTAAACAATGAGAAAGCCAGAAAGATACTGACACTGTTGAGTTCTGGGAAGTGTAGTGCCTGTCCTGGATTTATGTGATGCATGTTCTGTGATTATGTGATGTAGTTTTACTTCAGCGGTCCAGGTTGTTTGTGTGTTGCAAGCCTGATACTGTTATTTCTCAAAAATGAGCAATAGTAATTCATTCATTTATTCATTATCTTCTGCTTAATCCACCTGGCAACTCTGGGCACAGGGGCAGGAGCAACCCTAGATGGGCTGCCAATTCATCATAGGGCACACACTAAATGGCACAATGGACTGTGGGAGGAAACCGGGGTACCCGGAGTAAACAGAAAGGATCCAGGTCGCTCCACCCTGAGACTATACCCGGGACCTTCTTGCTGTCAGGCAGCAGTACCATCCACCGAACTCCCTGCTGAATAAAACAAGCACTGACCTGCATCAAATCCATGCTGGATTAAAAGCTGGTTGCCCAGCATGATCTTGCTGTTTTTTTTTTTTTCAATCAGCATGTGCTAGTCACCGGCATACCCAGTAAAGAACACCATGAAATGGTCACAAACATCCAAGAACCAACACAGACCAGTATGTACTGGTCACCAGCACCCTCAGCAAAGATCAGCATCCCTAGCAAAAACATGTTCAAAACACAACAAACGCTGGTCACCGCCAAGTCCAGCATCATGCTGGTCTGTTTTTTTCCAGTAGTGCTGCCAGTCAGGTTCATGTACCGAGTATAAACGACACTACCAGTACTATAATGATGTGATACTGCCCTCTGATGGTTAGTGAGAAGATGTAGGCTGTATACCGTATTCTACACAAGGTTTAGTTATTACATCTTATATATCTAACTGGTGTTTCATCTTAACGTGACTGCAGTCCGTGGAATGCTTCCTCTCTTGTAGAGCATTCTCAATTTTCAACCATTTTGCAAACCTGTTATTCTGGCATTCCTTTGACCAATTCTTCTCAGAACCAACTCACAAATCAACGTCAACACTGCTGGTTTCTAAAAACTTTACAACCTTAATGTGCAGCCAAAGTGTCAGACAATTGGACTGCATTCGACAAATAGGTGAAAGGGTCTGAATTACTATAGTTTTCACGTGAACACAGATGTTTGTTAAATGCCAGGATTATAAACGTGTGCTCAGACAAATATTTTTCCTGCCAGTGCATATGGGCACATGCGCTGGATTGTCTTGTTATAATTTGTGCATGCATGTGTTGGTAGTGCGAGAAAGGGGCAAACAAAGGCCGTGCCAAGGATGTCAAGGGCCGTATTTAGTCAACTGGTTCAGGGCATCTCTGCAAATGGCAACTCTTGTGGGGTGCCCCTGGTCAGCAGTTCCTAATGAGTGGGTTCCTAATGGTAGCATTTCATGGAAGGACAAAACACAATCCAGTGACATAGCATTCACGTCGATACATGATGGCTGGTTATGGCGAACATAGATGGTCTTTTGTGCAATCGTTGACACTGGTATATTGTTTGTGCTATTTGAAGAAGCCATAGCTATGGACCTGCAAGGTGTTTGTTGTTCAAATGACAATATGCTGTACTTATC
Source organism: Parotocinclus haroldoi (assembly GCA_034779995.1). Taxonomy (NCBI): domain Eukaryota; kingdom Metazoa; phylum Chordata; class Actinopteri; order Siluriformes; family Loricariidae; genus Parotocinclus; species Parotocinclus haroldoi. The sequence goes on from JAUZST010006748.1 coordinate 10,705, forward strand.
CTGGAAGGGAATGGGATTTAATGTTGAAATTATATTAAATACCTCTCAGGGTATTTTTAGTTGGCCATTTGGCATATTTTTCTAGATCTGTGTAGAAGTACAACTTACAACTGATCTGGATTCTTATACAATGTACAGTATTGTAGTAGAGTTGAGAAACCACAGAATTGAGGTTAAGGTCCTTGCTTGAGGACTCAACAGTGGCAGCTTGGCAATACCTAGACCAGAGTCCAGTTCCTTCTGTCAAGCTGCACCTGCTGGATCCTTGAACAACGCCCTTGGATGGATGAATTAACCGTACACTCGCAGCCGACTCACTTGATGGATCATCGATCATCGATCTCCGTATATTTCTGTCTTTCATCGATGTGATCCATGAAGTATTTTGTCAGGATAGTGGAGTAGTTTGCCACTGCTTTCTCCACCCCTCCCCATTTATCAGGCTTGGGCTGGGGTGTTAGCATACACAAGTCAATGACAATTTAGAGACACGAATTAACCTAACACGCATGTCTTTGGCCTGTGGGAGGAAACCCACGCAGATATGGGGATGACTCCACATAGAAAGGACCCAAGCCGCTCCACCCTGGGATTGAACCCAGGACCTTCTTGTTGTGATGAAGCGGTGCTACCCACCGTGCTACCTGAACAACACCCTTAACCCACATACGTAAAAACCTTCAAAATTTAAACGCTAGTGGCGCAATAATATGCTAATAATGTTCAATGTGAATACAATGTGTTTATACAAAAATGTCACTATAGCTATATATTTTTATGATCAATAAATAGCCTAAATATATCATCCAGAAATCGTTTAATAACGTACAAACGATTTAATGAGCGTCGGTACCAAACCAGATATTCTGATTGGCGTGTTTACATATCCAGTTTGGGGACGTCCAATTGAAGTGCGGCTCTGTCTGGCAAGCCATTGGTGGATTCGTATTACTCCCCGCCCATATGGAGCCGCGCGATCGATTTAATTGGTCTACTCAATGGCGTTTAAATTTGAAATTTACCCGACGCGGGTGACTCAAGTACTGCCTCGAGGAGGTTCAGTTCAACAAGAGACAGCTCAGCGGGTCTTTCTTTTTTCTCTCCTGCTTTAAAATTTAACATTTTATTACCCGTTTCTGCTGTTCGTTGAGGTGAGTGTGTGGTTTCTTTTTGTCCCTTGGTGTTGGGGGTAAACATAAACGGAAAATGTCGTAGTAGCTCAGTGTTTTAGTCGCTTGTATCCGTTAACTTCTGTTAACTGTCAGGGTCTGAACGGTAATCCGGACACCTGAATTAGAAGTAATGGGAATTGCGGACTCGTGCGGTCACCCTTCTCCGTACACAACATTTTATCTGGAAGCTTCACTTCCATTGTTGAGACGCTCCGACACTAGTTTATCCATATTGCAAATAAAAAGTAAGACCAAGACTATAGTAATACTTGGTAATTCGGTAAACCTTTGTGTATTTACTATTAGCAAGCGTTCAGGCACTGTATGGGTCTATTGTTTATAATGAGCGCTACCCGCTCACTTTATTAGGTACACCTATGTGTAGCAGCTTGTGAAGTCCGATATCTGATGTCAGTCACATGGTAGAAACTCCGTGCATTTTGGCATGCAGACATGGGAAAGACGGTCTGCAAAAGTTCAAACAAACAGCATCAGAAAAGGGATTTACGTGTTTTCGAACGTGGCTTGGTTGTTGATGCTAGAGGGGCTGGTGTGAGTATTTCTGAAAATGCTGATGGTGGCTGGTCAATGGTGTAAGGAAAAATGAGTGAGGTTGAGGGCAGGGCATCTCTTGGAGAAAATGTTTTGGAGATGCCATAGATCAGAGAAAAAAAAGCCAGGAGTAACTCTCATAACTTGTTACAACTGATTTGTGCAGAAGAGCATCTCTGAACTGGTGGTGATCTAAACTCCAACATAAAGACAACCGGTATAAATACCTTGAACCGCAGATGCAACCAAAGCACATAAAGGTTGGATGCAAGATATTCGCTTATTAAGGGAAAGAAACAAACGTAAGATGCATCGGTACACTGACTATATAACATACATGTCTCATGTAGAACTGCACAAGAAACACTACTTGGAGTGTGTTCAGTAACGGTGCAGCCTGGTCAATTGTGGTCAAACATTTGGGTTAACCGAACATATTAAGGACCGGCACCCTACTGGGCTTGGTCAGGAATTTGATCCATATCCATTGAAGATCCATATGCAAGCATTTGATCATTAAGGTGTTGTATAAAAGATTAGGTACAGACTGGCTTTCCCGAAGTCAACGCAAGACAAGAGCACAGCTTGACCCTCTTTATTCATGGATGCCGTTGAAGATTCCACCATCACTTATATTACTCATATAATAAATTACTGTTTGCCAATGTGTTCAGTGAATTCAGCATTACTTATCGTAATACAGGAAGTACTAAATTACTTCAGCATCAACTCTTTAAATAGATCTGAATTCTGAGAATTGGCCCTTGTTTCAGACCGGCATGTTTTAATTTCAGCCCTAAACAATGGCTAGAAAAATCTGAATGTATTAATTGGATTCTTCAGGCTAGTCTGCCTCCAGGATGAAAATGAGAGGAATGTAACCGGTAATTACTCTTCCCTATTTTTAAACAAATCATGCCATCAAGCGATCGGGATTGTAGAACGCCTAAAATAGTTAAGCGTCTTTACTAAATCCTGCCAGTTATAGACTAAAGGGCTAGATGAGCTGTTCACAACGAAGGTTTTCTCTTTCTGCCTTTCCCTTGAAGGCATGATTTAGGATCATGGGTGTTAAGTGTGGTCACAGTTGGGATTATACTGCATTTTGCTCTTTGCACAATGGGTTCCATCAACCATTCCCTCACACATCATCTGACTGCAGCAACCCACGGGTGACTTGTCTGCTCAATGGCTCTTTCACTTGGATGGGATTTCTGTGGTTTGACTAGGAAGTGTGGGCTTGTGTGAGCTATTAAGCTTTGAATTAATGTTCATGACTCTAGGTTGTGGGAATAATACAGTATGGAGACCCTGATATCAAATGTTGCTCAGACTATGAAATAAACTTTGGCGTAATAAAACAATATGCTCTAGAGGCAAAGGTGTCCCATATTTTATCACAAGCAGGGGGCTTGGACACAGTGGAGTGCTTAAATTCCACATCCTGATAATTTCACGTTGAGATGCAGTCTGAATGGCTTATTACGTTTGTGAGCACTATATTTATAAGAAATCTTCTACAGTATAATGTATTCCCTACCTGTCCTGTCTGACGAAAACATCACTTTTTGTTTCAGTTTTTCTTGCGCTTAAAGTTAAGATGTCTTGACACATTGGTTTTGGAAATGGTGAACAGCCTGCTGTTGGTTGTCGGTCTGTTCATTTGTTACAGTCTTCATTTGTTCTCTCCAACCTGTGGGAACTTAAGAACATGCCTGTCTGATCAACCCACGACCATGGGATCAAAGCTAGACTGGTTTCCTGGTCAAGAAGGCTCAGCACCCTTGAGTATGGCTCGGCCAAGCAGATTTTAAGTGGTTTTTGTGTGTCGTAATAATCCCAATGCAATCATCATTAGCTTACAAGTAAACCTGTTTATATGCGTGTATACCGGTGACTCTGGGAGTTGTATCATGCCTCCATTCAAAGGCCAATTCAAACTTATTTATATAGCACTTTTTACAATGGACATTTGTCCCAGAGCAGCTTTAGAGTCCAAAAGTCAGGACCCAAAAACCTTTGAGTAAGATGGTGGCAAGGAAAGCGACTCCCTTCGACTCCAACACAGTATGAAACCTCGATGACCCAGCTTCTTTAGGTGATCTGGCAGATTGTTCAAATAAGTGTCTCTCTGTCTCTCTGTCTCTCTGTCTCTCTGTCTCTCTGTCTCTCTGTCTCTCTGTCTCTCTGTCTCTCTGTCTCTCTGTCT
>JAUZST010006749.1:0-14636 GCA_034779995.1 Parotocinclus haroldoi
AAAAACTTTTAGGAAAACCCTGCACCTTAAATGTATTCCTCTTTTACCCTATCAATTCCAATGAAATGAACATATGTGTAAGCGCAAGGTGTCCAAAACGTTAGAGAGTGCGAGTGTGAGTGCGTGCGTGTGCGCGAGAGAGTGTGAGTGCGTGCGTGTGCGCGAGAGAGTGTGTGTGTGTGTGTGTGTGTGTGTGTGTGTGTGTGTGTGTGTGTGTGTGTGTGTGTGTGTGTACTGAGGCAGGTTCTGATTTGGACAGAAAAGAGAATCAGTCTACAAGCGAGAGTGTATTCAAGACGTGGTGTGTTTGTGGGAGGGAGGGAGGGAGGGGGGGGATGGGTGCAGGCTTCTTGGTTTACATAAACTGTTACACTGGCTTTAATCAAATCACTGTTATTAGAATAGCTAGATCATTTGCCCGTTAAAGTTATGTTTGTCTTTTTTTGCCAATGTTGGTGTGCGTGGGTGGTCAAGTGTAGGCATCGTTGTGAGGACCTGCCGTCTCCAAGGATGGAAAGATCTGACCTTTTTTTTCCTCGTGGGGACATTTTGCATTCTCACGTTTATTATTCTATACATAACTTTACTGGGTCCCACAATGCAATTTGCTTTTGTACAAAAATTGCAACTGTAATTCCAAAAGGGTCAAAAGATTTGTTTAGGTTACTGCGGTTAGGTTTAGATGTAGCATTAATTAGCCACAGTATTATTATATCAATGTAAACTCCTCATAATGATAGAAGTGTGTGTGTGTGTGTGTGTGTGTGTGTGTGGGGCTGGACAGCGTGGCTGGCCTCAGTCATCGATGCAGATCACTTCTCCGGTGCGTTGCTCCCTCCGTCCCATCAGAAGTTCTGACTCTCGCTCTTTCTTGACTGACATTGGAGGTCCGTTCAAGACTACAGAAAAAAAACACATCAGATTTAGCAAAGCACAAGACAGTCATAACTAGAATTACAGTTTGTTTTTTTTAAAGATCAACCTTGTGCTTCCACACATTTTTGCAATTCATGCTATAACAAGTGCTTAAAGTACAGACACCGTTTAAACACTGTCGCCCAGATAACAACACTGTGTGCTGTACTTTGTATTCTTGGAGTCGATCGGGTTGATCATTAATTCATTAATAGAAATTTCCGCCTGTCACTGTACATCTGTTACACAGGCACACAAACAATCACACCCACAACACACACACAAATAAACGCTGCCAATTACTTCACACACACATATATACTAGGTGAGTCAAAAGTACCAGGACATCCTTTATTTCAGAAACAAATACCTCAATACCCCAGGAAGCAATGGGTGAGGGGGCCCATCTTTTATGTTCAGCATATGGCTGCCATATTGGATCAAAGGCAAGCTTTTCCAATGGGAAGGTGGTGATGTGGCATATCAAAGAAGACCAAAATTGTCATAGAAATCGATTGCCATGTCAGATTTGCAGTTCAAAAGTTATCAAAACAGATGTTTGCAACAACTGGGAACGTTGAACATGTTAAATGCACAGCTATTTAACATGTTCAATGTGCTGTCCCTGGTGCTGAACACAGAGCTGAAGGCACAGGACCCAGTCATTATGAACCCTCATCAGAAACCAGTGAAACGAACACTTGCTCCTTAGTGTGGTGGAGCCCCATCCTGTTACAGGATAAGTAGATATAGTATCTCACAAAAGTAAGTACACCCCTCACATTTTTCTAACAATTTGATTATCTTTTTATGGGACAACACCAAAGATATGACACTGACAAAATGTAAAGTAGTCAGTCTACAGCTAATAGTAATAGTGTAAATTTGATGTGTCCTCTAAATAACTGACCACAGCCACACACAAGGGAAAATGTCCAAATTGTGCCCAATTAGCCATTTTCCCTCTCAGGTATCATGTGACTCGTTAGTCTTACAAGGTCTGAGGTGTGAATGGGGAGAGGGTGTGTTTAATTTGGTGTTATCGCTCTCACATTCTCTCATACTGGTCAATGTAAGTTTAACATGGCACCTCGTGGAAAAGAAAAAAAACTGCTTCTTTACATAAATACCGCCTAGGTTATCAGATTACCAATGCCCTGAAAGTGAGCTGCAGCACGGTGGCCAAAACCATACCAGGTTTTAACAGGACAAGTTCCACAAGGCCTTGCCATGGTCAACCAAAGAAGCTGAGTGCACATGCTCGGTGTCATTTCACTGGCTTTTGAAAATGGATGTAGGAGAGCTGCCAGCATTGCTGCAGAGGTTAAAGAGGTGGGGGGGGCAGCCTGTCAGTGCTCAGACCATATACTGTATCAAATTGGTCTCCATGGCTATCATCCCAAACGGAAGCCTCTTCTAAAGATGATGCACAAGAAACCCGCAAACAGTTTGCTGAAGAGAAGCAGAAGAAGGACATGGATTACTGGAACCACGTCCTGTGGTCTGACAAAATAAACGTATTTGGTTTAGATGGTGTCAAGCTTGTTTTTATATATACTGCTTACTAAAATTAGGGGATACTTCAATGAAACATCACCTAACTTTTGTTTGTGCATATACAATTTGCCCCCACCTTTGCTGCTACAATAGCCTTTGTTCTTCTAAAAGGTTTACACTACATTTTGGACCATGACTGAAATCGGTGTCTGATGTTAGACAACAAGTCATGGTTCATTTTTTACATTGCCGTGTATTTTCAAGGTGTCCAATGGAGTCAAGGTTCTGTGTAACTTAGTCAAGTTCACAATCAGTGTTGGCAATCAAATTCTCTATGGACTGTATTTGAGAACAGCAGGAGAGAAACTTGACGGAGTGTGTTATATTGAGAGACACTGGGTAGATCTAGGTGTGTGGACAATGTTACTGACTGCACATTAACTCTCAAACACTTGAGACTGGACAGTGTTGCTCTGACAGGGGAGACAGAAATTCCATCTCTCCCTCGCAAAGAGCAAGGTCAATTAGGGTTCCTCTGACTTCTGGACTACTGCACTGCTGGATCTTCAACTCCTTTTACTTTCTTATTCTGGCCTTTTCCCACTTCTATATCTGACTGTATAAAACACACCCCAGTACACATTATTAAAAGGACTATTATAATTATAATATATCAATCAATGACAAAACACTCTAGACTTTTGATTATATACAAATTTGGAGTTTATCAAGTGTCAGGGGAACAGCATAAAACGTCAAGACTTTGAGCTCGTTAACCCACCGCCAACACAAACATACCTACGACATCATACCATATCAGGTCACACTGCAACCTGTCAGTACATGCCAACTTGTGTTACAGGTACACGTTAAAAGAAAAACAGTCCTTACTTGGACAAGGCCCTACAATGTACTTTAAGTGGCTATGATTTAAGGTTGTAGTGTATACATATTTTCTGTTGTTGCACAAACTATTCTCTTCTCCTGTATTAGCACAAAGGAGATCATAGCTGTGTATATTATTGCTATACTAATACGTAAAAAGACATGAAATTTATAGGAAGCTTTTTGTGCATCACGCCACCAGTCCTGGAACATGACCAGATGAGAGGTACAAAGATTTTTAAGAGGCTCCGCAGATATCCTTACTCTTAGTATTACAAAACAATGCTAGGTGAATGACATGCGTAAGCAGATCAGCTCCAAAAGATTCAGTTCAACAACATTTTCTAAATCTTATCAGCTGTCTACTTTCAAGCCCCCAGCTTTTTAATTATCTTCTAATCACTTAGACATCTTAATTTGTATGAAATTAGACATGGAAGGCAGCCAGATGAAATAAAAATGGTAAAACGCAGTACTCTGATATGACATGAAGTTGCTACAAGATGCTGATGCCCATAAATCACACAGGTACGCTGCGTTCAACCGATCAGTGTCTGTTCCCTTTAATCAGATCTTAAGATGTAGAATTAAATTATAATAAGAAATAAGACTCTGTCTTTTAACTCTGACCACCTCACAAGCCTATCGATGCTGTGACTACACAAGCAGAGGCGGAAATTAAGGGTTTAAGAGTGGAATCTGTCTTTTGTGTGTGTATGTGCGTTGATGTCTATATATAAAACACTCACGTTTGGACTAGAGACTGTTCTAACTCAGTTAATGTGTTTAGAGACTCTCATTGTTTGAGTAGTGAATGGTGTTCCTAAGTGTGTGTGTCTGTCCTATTGTAGGTAGTACTCGTTTGTGTGGATATACACTACATGTATATTCTTTCTTGGCTATGAACTAGTTCAGATTCACTCATTGAGTCTGTTACATCCGACTGGCCTTCCATGTTGTTCGTTATACTGCCTTATCAATTCCTGTTTGGCTTCCAACAAACAAAAGTATCAGATATCAGTGTGTCTTCGGTAAATCGGTTTCCTTGTGAAAATACCTTATATATTTACATTGAAGGTGCATACAATGTGGTATGGTCCTGTCAGCTTCCATTTCAGTCTATTTCGTGCGTCATTGAATGTAACCATGCCGTTATATGGCACATACCTGTATAGTTTAAATCTGATTCAGAATGCCGTATAACCATGACCTGACCATTATATGAAACCAACACTCTCTTTTCCTAAAGTCAACAATACAAAGAACAACCAGGACTCTTGATTAACAGACAAGACCTCCAGTAAGGCTTTTAATAGTTGTGTTGTAGAAAGGGCCAAAGAAAATAACTCGTATCTCACATTCAGATCTGAAGCTGCCATCGTCTGTTTTTCCTCTCTCTCTCTCTCACTCACTCTCACTCTCTCTCTTTGCAAATTTGAACCATGGGAATCAAATACTTTTATTCAGTGCCTCACTGCACAGGTTTGCTCCTGCATAACCACCTTCTCTCGTTCAGTAATCCCGAAAAATATTCAGTTGGCAGACAGCCTCCATGACCCCTGCCTGTCTAAACAACCACGTCGCTTACACAATTAATCACTCTCCTTGCAGCAATGGGAACAAATGGGAGCGAATTTATGCTCTGCAGATCCAAAATGTACCACGTATACCTGCAGCTGCACGCACGCACACCGCACGCCTGTATGTGTGCACACAGAGCACTCGTGCAACAGTTCTGTCCTGTATAAGCATCCCACTAGGGCTGTGAGCTGACTCTCTGGTCCAAATTGAATACCCCGTTTATCCCACAGTAGCTCCAAAACCAGCCTCAGATCGTGCGAAACCAAAACACACCAGGTCTGCCAAAACTGGAATGTGAAACTATCGTAGCCACATATATTCAAAAAAGCAGTGTTTACTTCTGTTGCATTATATTTCCTGTGACGGTTTCACACTACCTGCGTCCAGCTGGATCTTTTTTCTGGTCATTCTCAAGGTCAGTTGGCTTAAATTAGACACTGGGTCATGCAGCCTGAAATTAAATGGTATGGATGAGAAAAACAGTCTTCTAAAACTATGTCTGTTTTCTAGTTTTGGTTCCGTTTTTTAAAGAGACATGAAGGTCATTTGATAAGCAGAGAAAACATTCAATGCACAGGCTAAAAAAATCCAACTGTCCAATTTAGCCTTCAATACGTTGATTCCCAAAGCCTCTGAAACTTTGAGAACACTTGCAATCCATCTTAGGAATTTCTCCGTTTTGACACTATGAAATGTTTCAGTACTCCCTCTGTGAGTGAGCATAAAAAGAGGAGGGTGTCTAGAGAGAGACAGATAGAGACAGAGAGAGCGATTTCCACAGGAATTAGGGAGTAAAGGTCCTGGGTACTTAGACATGTGGACTTATTTCTCTTGCCAAGTGCAAGATGAATCTGCTGGGATTTCTCTCAGTGTGAGAGATGAAAGGAAAGGGGGTAGAGGGGGGAGCTTTTAGCAGGCTGTCTCTCTGGCACAGTCCACGCAGCTCCCATTATTTCTGACGGACGGTTGAGCGGTTTCCTCTTTGGTCAGACTCGGTTGCCTCCTTTTATGCAATCACCTTATCTCATTCCCTTTGTTTGTCCATCTATTCAACCTTGCTGCCTATTTGCATTATTTTCAGTGATTATTATTGTGCTTTAGCAGCCGGGGAGGTCGTATGTACCTCAAGAGGTTCTCAGCTCCTCCCCCTTTTCCTCTATGTGCTGAAGTGCTTTCTGACAGCCCCTCTTCGGTACCCCTTTCCCCATTTCACTCTCCCTCTTTCCATTTATCAAGATCGCAGCCATTTCACCATTGTAGATCTGAATGTCTGTGTTTACTATTGCTTTAATGATTCCTTTGTTTCTGTTTTTCTGTCTATACCCCTCTTTCTCTACGTGTGTATTTTTGCCCATGATTTCCTTCAGTAACGGTTTTTGGGTCGGCCGTTGCGTGGGAGGTTCTCCACTGTGTTGCTGAGGCGGTATTTGACGATGATGCTGTGCACGGTTGATTTTGGCATGTGCAGCTCCTGTCCGATTGACCCTTCCGACCTTCCATCCTTCCATAGGTCCACCACACGCTGACGCTGAAGGACGTTGTGCTCCTTGGTCTTCAGGCAAAGCGGGACTTCTGTGGGGGCACAAAGGTGGCAGACTGTAGAGACTGACGGGGCAGCGAGTGGGCTAGCAGCAGCAAGATCAGAATCAGTGGAACACTATCAGGCCTCAAAATATTCACAATGATAGAAGAAGGCATGAGGCCTTTCAGCAAAGTCTGAAAAGTACAAGAGTCACTTGATCTTCATAGCCAGAAAACTTCCCAATTCCTTTTTTAATTCAGTGGTCTGATGTCCTTGGGATACGATAAAACTGTGCAAAAGAGATACGCCAGCTTTGTTGTGTCTCAACAAAAACGGCTGTTGTGTTAAACACAATACAACTAATTAGCTCTTTTTAGTGCAGAACTAAAGCAATTTCTGCAATTTTATCTAAGAAAAGCAAAGCGGAGGTAAAAACAGGGCCTTAAAAATCTCATAACAAGTGGTAGGTTAATGTGGTCAAACGTTATGTTCCTTTTCATTTATCTAAATCTGCTTCAGTCTCTTCAACATCGACTCTCCCTCCACCTCTCTTTATCCCCCCTCGCCTCAGGAGCCTTTTTTGTTTAGTCTGGTGTATTTGCATCTCTCTGCTTGGCTATGCTGATGTCGGGGTCACCACAGTCATCTCAACTGGGGAGCGGAGCACTGAAATGGGCCCCATGTGAGGGTATTTTTAGCCCAGTCAGGGATCGGTGTGTACGGCTTCAGCGCAGAACCCCATAAGCTTGTGTACCCACACTCTTCAGAAACGCACACATTTTCTTCTGTGTTTCTTTTTCTTTTTTCCCTCCTGCTCTTAAAAATATCCCTAGCCCGAAGAGAAAAAAATGTTCCCTTGACTGAGCGATTCCTGGCACGGCTAGGGCAGCGGATCGGAGTAATGACATTTTCAGAAAAAGCTCCATTGCACCAAAAAACGGGGCTAGTATGTCTCCCACAGATGCCTTGGCTGAATGATGGGTATAGAAATACACAATCAGCATTGCACAGGAAGACTTGAACCTTGTTTAGGGTGAAAGTGTACACGGGTTGCCGTTGAGATTTTAAGCAAACAAACAAAAAAATACAAGCACAATCAATTTCATTTGTTTGGTTGTTCTCTGCACATGTTTATGTTGTTATAAAATGACATCTGATGAAATAATCACAATTCACTTGCAGAGCCAACAAAGACTTTCAGACTAGAGGGAAGGGGATATAAGTTACTTTTGTAAGTTACTAATAATGTTTTACACTGATGTTGAATCTGGCTCAAGAATCTGGCTCATGTTATCAGGTTTTATATGATTATGCTATTGATTACGGTGTCGGGCCTATACTGTATGGGTACACATACTTTCTGTGGTATTTCAAGATCCAGTCTAACTTGGGTCTAAAGACCTGGAAAATCAGATGTCAGCTTAATGAGCTACACAAAACAGACCCAGTCTCCTATTCTTATTGAACGTATATAACACTATATAACATTTGCTAGGACTTGCAGTAATGTAGCTATTGATAACATATAACATTGACAGTGTGATGTGTGATTGTTTTTCCCTGAGGTCTCTTCTCTCGGAACGGAGGATCCCCGTCATCCCACCATCACCGGATCACACCGGAATGCGGTGTTTTATCTTAAATCTGCCTTTGACTTATTTCACATTTTAATTAAGTACAATTATATAATCATTATAGTTAACATCCATGCCGCCCATGGAGGAGGGGTCCTTTTTCTGAGTCTTGGTCCTCTCAAGGTTTCTTCCTCCTAAATAAGGGAGTTTTTCCTTGCCACTGTCGCCATAGGCTTGCTCAGACTGGGATTGGCCTTTTTTAGATAAAATACTGTTGTAAAGCTGCTTTGAGACAATGCTCCATTGTAAAAAGCGCTGTATACATAAATTTTGATTGATTGATTGATTGATTGATTGATTGATGCTCTGTGGAATGTTCTGCGTGGAAACCTTGCTTCATTGCACTCTCACAGATGCCAGTCTGACACGTACCACCTACCACCACCTAACAATATTTTAGACCTTGTGGTAACAGTGTGGCCTTTTTTTAGCAGGGTCATGCTCGGTGCCACACAGCAATCATTCCGAAATGGTTTGTGGAACTTGACAAAAGGATCAAGCTATTTTCCTTGACTTCCAAATTCCCCAGGTCCAAACCAAACAAGCATCTATGTGATGTTCTGAACTAATCGAGTCTGGCCCATGAGGGTCCTAACCCACAACTTACCAAACTTAAAGGATCTGCTACCAGAGACAAAAGAACAATTAGTTGTCCTATATCTGCTTTAAAACAGTGTTTCTCAACATCCTACCAAGTCCATCCAATACCTGAACCTAATCACCACAACACAGAATAACGAGATCAGTGTGCTGGGAGCTGGCGGGAGCAAAAGTATGGACTGTCTAGGGATCATGAGGACTGGTTTGATAAACATTGCTTTAAAAACGAAAAAAAAAATGTCAGTCATGTCAGGCTCTATTTAGAACTACAGATCTGATTTAGAAAGTTATTTGACAGGAATGACAGTTTATAAATAAATGTCTTTGCTTATGTGTTAGTAGGAAATTACAGTTTAAATGAGATGACATGACAAGTTCACACAGCACATCTTGTCAGAGGCAAGAGAAAAAAAATAAGGACATCTTAGCTAGCAAACTCTCGTTTTACTCAACGGGTCTATTTATGTGCATTCCCACAAAGTGAAATACCGATAAATCATAGGGGCAGAGTGAAATGCTGATGGAATGGAAGAAGTAGTGAGAGAAATCTTTCAGCAATGGTATGACAATAACAGGTATAATATAATCATAAGAGGCACTCAAGTGTTTGTTTAATCAAGCCATGCTAAGGTATTTCACTTACCAGATACCTGTCCTTTGAAAAAGACATTTCTGATATTTTCACATTCAATGCCCTGTCCTCCTGCTAATCTGTTTCATGGACCTAAATACGTAGAAGAACTGTGAATTAAGCGTGAGCATGAACGGCAGCGTGTCGTTACACTGAAGAATATGTGCTTAATAATAGCAACTTTTCCTGTAAAGGAACCACAGTAATACTAATTCCCACTTTTTTACAAGTAAGCCTTTGGGAAAAACATAAGGAAGTTTGTACGAGTTCAGTTTGCGTTCATGTCTGTGTGCATTACTTTGCTTCTGTGTGCATTACATCAAATCCAGCTGTGGGAAACCACAGATTTTCAGAACACTCCACACTTCTAAAAGCACAAGTGCAGCAAAATGTTGTACTCAATCACACTGATTCAAATCTCTCGACCATCACTGAACCAAGCCACCTCAGCTTACTGTCATCCTGCTAAATCACCACTTACTCAACAGTCAAGAACTGTTGTTCTTAAAAAACTATTAATCCTCATCTCTGCATTCCAGCAGTAGGGCCTTCACACTCAATATTTCTGAAACCTAATACTGAACCAAAGCAAAACACAGAAAATCACGTAGGATTCAGAAAAGGAATTAAGTGTTTTCATTACAGATTTTTAGGGGCGGAACGGACCACCGAGCAGTGACACTGAGGTGTTTATTTTGCCCACTTTGACCCTTTTTACCCGTTTTTGGCAGTATCCAACCTATAGCTAGTTCTCCCCATAACATGAATTCGGTTTGTAAATGACGGTCAAAACGCAGGGTCAGCCATCTCAGCTTTCAGATTTAAGCACAGGCCAAATTTGTTCAGATCTGGAGACTATTTAACAGCTTTATTTGAATATTTAAACAGCTGCACTCACCTGATATGAAAGAGCCTGGAGGCATCTGACTATAGTTGGCTGCAGCTAGAGCTATGGCCGGTGGAGCTGGGGTGAATGGAGGGCCATAGTTCTGTGGAGTGGCGTACGGTCCTGGAGGGATGGACTGGAGAGAATAATAATGTATTTTGAGTATTCATATATTGAGTAGTATAGCATAAGATGGACAGTGTTGTGCAAAAGCCTTGTGCATTATCTGTTTTTCAACTTATATTCTGCTTTATATTTTTTATTTAGGTTTCAGTGGTCACTGCACTTTGCAGTTCTTTTCAGGACCCCATACAGATCAGGTACTAGATCTCAGCACTGTTTGTTGATGTTTTGCTTGTATGATAGGATCAGACACAGCAGTGCTGCTTGAGTTTTGAAACATTGTTCACTCACTGTCCATCCATCTCATTGCTCCACCTTGTAGATGTAAAGTCAGAAACAGTAAATAATAAATAAGCAGAATACAAACAGAAAAATATAGAATACCTAAGATTTTGCACAGTACTGTATCATTAACGAGAGCACAGTTATGGCTGAACATTGGTATGGGTTCAGGTTTACCGGTGGTGTGTGTGTCTCAGTGCCCTTGTTTGCCAGTCTGCTGAGGATGCTCCTCTCGGACATCTGTAGGCGTGCTGCAATGGGTGGAACCCTGGAGAGTGTTGCAGGAAGTCGAGTCACGTCTGCCTTCATGTCACTGAGCAGCTCCTCTAGTTGATTAAGAACTGCAAATAAAACATGCAAGTTAAGAAGAAAGCAATTCTCGTCTAACAATCAGTAAGTCACCTGGTCAAAAATGGTTGTAAGAACTGAAAACTGAGCCTTGTTTGATGCTAATGTCCCAGACACAACATCTCTATGCCGTAATTAACCTGTCGCATCTCAATGAAAAATGAACTTGTGTTTTTTACTTAGCCTGAAAACCTTTGGTAACCATGAACTTCAGCAAATGCTATTCAGAAATAAATGTACCATAATTACATTTCACCATACTACCATAGGTTACCATACTATAAAATGCCCATAATTAGAGATGTAACTGAGAAATGAAAGTTTTGCCCAGAAAAAAGGTGACAAAGTGATCAATCAATCAGGTGGTCAGCATAAACACGTGCAATTTAAACAGCAGCAGATCAACAATGAAAGTGACTGTCAGGCTGGGCCAGAATGTGGAGATGCAGGCTGGGATGAATGCAGACAGCGTTCAGAATAAACGTTTTTTATTACAGCAACACAAAACCGACAGGCACCACAATGGACTACAAACTGAACCTTGGATAAGCTTTGAGGAACGGCCTTGACTAACCACACAAACTCTGTGTTGCTTCACCCTGTCCAGTTCAGACAAGGGGTTTAAATAGCAGAGGATGCATTTAAAGAAATAGGTGAGAGGATTCAGTACCAGGCTGGGTTGGGGGCATATGGGAGTGTGAGAAAGTCTGGGATGGAATCTGGAATGCTGAATCACATTAAATCTTTCCACAGTCTTTAGAGACACTGGACAAGTGATCTGTAATTACTGTTCAAATGAGGTATTAATAATGAAATTACAAGGGATTTTATCTGCAATAAAAGAATAATAAAATAACTGCAAACAAAAAATATAAAAACAAACCGTTTTGGCACAGTATGTAAAGCGGTTTCCATTTCTGGGAACACATTGATTGTTACCCATGATTCTTCGATTGTCTGATGTTTTGGTTTATTTAACATCGCTCTCAGCATCAACGGCTATTTAACGACAGACACTATTTTTCATCCATGCTCAAGGTTACACCAAAATTATCCATAAACACCCAGATCTGGCCAATTTAGCATTAATTAGTTAAGCTTACGCATGTCTTTGGGATGTGGGTGGAAACCACATCACCCGGAGCAAACCCATGCGGACACAGGGAGGACATGCAAACTCCACAAAAACGGAGGGCGAGGTCAGGATCGCACCCGGATGACCGAGGCGACAGTGCTAACTGCTGCAGCTCCCTGCTGCTCAGTGCTTGACTACACACAATAAAGCAGGACCAGTGATGACACCTTACATAGCTTTTTATGTTTCATTGAAGATATTTTTTTCTCTGTTATTTTATATAATTTATTTATTTATACCCATTTTATTATATACATTAATGAGTGATTTGTCAGAAAGCATTATAGGATCTTTTTCATTATGATCTATTCCACTATATGACTATTAAACTCACAATGATACATCTGATGATGAATACATTTCTATAATTATATGATTTCACGTACTATTAAACTATAAGACTGTATGACTAGCTTTTAGGCTGTCACATAACCTGTGGTATTCCTGCTTTCTTCTGATTTATTTCATTTATTTTTCCATGAATAATGAGTTTCAGGAGAGCCTATCTAGACCACACAAGGCTGTAGTTCTCTCTCTTTCTGACTTAGCATGCCATGTCACCAAAACTTTCCCACCGATGACACAAAATCTTGTGTCAGACTTAATATTTACTATATGCACATTCCTACATAATATCTGGGCTGCACAATGAGGTTGGATCAATTTTTGAGTCTTGGTCCTTCCAAGGTTTCTTCCTTTTAACATTTAGGGGTTTTTTTCCTTTCCACTGTCACCCTAGTCTTGTTCAATTTGGGATTGGCCTCAGATATTATCAAGATAATCTAAAATTGTACAGCTGCTTTGAGACAATGCTCCATTGTAAACAGTGCTGTAGAAAAACTGACTTGGCTTACAATACTGTTTTTCACAGAAGAAAGGAGTTGCAAAAAAAAAAAAAAATGCTTCCTAAACCAAAGACAGGCCTATCCAGATGAAACTAAAATTACCAGACCACAGCTTTTGTAGGTCACAAGTGTCGGTAATTTGGTCTGTAATCTTCTATGAAAATAAAGTAAAAAATACACAATTACATAGTGAAGCCCAACAGTCTAAGACAAATGAAGAAAATGTTTGTTTGGATTTTTGCAGTAATAACACTCCAACAAAATGAAGAACCGAAAAACACCTCAAAGCTTTGTAACAAGTATTTGAACATTAAAAAACATTAGGAGTGCTGACTGTCACTGACTTTCCTCCACAGTCATCTGACGTACACCCCATCGAGCATTCATGGGGACAAGTGAAGACAGCCAAAGCCAAAACGCTCTTTAGAAGATTGTAAAATCATGCTGGGATTACATGGATCATCAGATTTTACACTAACTTGTGGCTCGAGTGCAAGCCGAGGAGAACATACCAAATACTAATACATTCAGAATTGTTTTGAACAAAGATTCTTTTTTCACAGATTGTTATATCATTATACTTTACCAGTGCACACTGTACTGAGTTTGAGTATAAATGCAAAATAGATTAATTTCCGCTAGTGGTCTTGGACTTTTGGCTCCCACTGTTCATAGAAGAATCATTTCTATACAAGAATTTGGTTTTATCTGATATTTTCATTGTGCCGGTAAATCATATAGGTCGCTGTGAACCCAACTCGAACAGAAGGCAACTCAAACACAGATCACCACAAATTGCCGCTCCACCACCTAGTAAACATGTCCTGCTCAAAATAATCTTTGAAAACCAATAAAGATTCATCAAGAAACAGTCTTTAGTCTTTCCCTATTTTGCATGCTTCCTTCAGCTCATACTTCCGAATTTAATTATATTATCATCAGATAATTTGTACATTATTTTATTATAGATATTATTATGCGTATTTTCAAAAGGAGCCTCTTCAGCAATGAACAGCAACAGTCAAGCTGATGAGCCAAAATAAATCTGGGCCTGTTTGTGTTTCTACATCAACACAGCTACCCAAACACTAGTTCACAGAGAGAATATTTTTAGCTAGAAATGCCTTTTGTGGATGCGAGTGCTCTCATATCTTAGAGATATTGTGAAATGTGGACTTCTTCCAGAAGCAACATGTTTGAAAAATGTGCACAGCAAGTGTTTTAAAGTGTAGCCACTTAGAAATCCTGCTGATCTGTGCAAATGTTTAGATCGTCATATATGTTTTCATTCAGTCTAAATATGTGAAGTATGCATTGTGCAAACAAGATTTTACAGGAAGACCCACTATGTACAGATATTAAACCCACCCTTGTGTAGGACGGCGTTAGCAGGTTTGTTGCCCGCAAGCGATTCTTTGCTGAGGTGCTGGTGTGACTCCGCCAGACACTCCACTTCAGCGAAGCGTGCATTCAAAGCCATGGCAGGGTGAGTGGGGTCCTGCGTCATGTTAAGGTACGCAGCCCGACGCAACTGCTCCTCAATCACCAAAGCCTGCTCCAACAACTGAGATGAAACACAGAGAGGAAAGAAGAGCCATGTAATAGAGTACAAATAAAATGACAACTGGTGACCTCAACAGCCAATCAATGTGGCAGATCCATGAACAGATGCAGGAGTTTTGTGTGTGTGTGTGTGTGTGTGTGTGTGTGTGTGTGTGTGTGTGTGTGTGTGTGTGTGTGTGTGTGTAAAAA
>JAUZST010006750.1:0-14636 GCA_034779995.1 Parotocinclus haroldoi
CAGCTCCGGTCGCTCTGATAGCGGACACGAGCTATTAATAGACACCCAGCAGTTAGTCGGTGCTTAACCATATGTAGGCAATCCTATTGACAGTCGGTAAGTCTCATTCTTAGAGCTGTCATTAAGGTCTAATACCGGTACAACCGGGCATGCACGGGGGACACTACAGTTACTGCCGTTGTAGTACACTAGGTCTTATATTAGGATTAGTCAATGGGTTAAAACTAGGCAACTATTTTGCTGTTTTATTATGGTTTATATAAGTGAGTTTTGGTTACCAGGTACTGTATTTGTACGTATAAATACGAATATGTCATTGCAAAAAGAAGGTGGAACTGATCAAATGTGCCGCTATTTGTCTTTGGTCCCCGTTATTAACCCTGATATTCCTTGTCAGGGTTGCAGTAGTGACATCACAAGTGATGAGTGAGTGTTGTGTTGCCAGGGGATGATCCCCGGATTGTCCTCCCCTCTGTCATGTCTGCATGCAACACTTGGACCAAAGTGCTAGACTCTGCCCTGCCTCAAACCTGACTCCCTCAGGTGGTGGACTGGTGTGCTTGAAGGCTGTGCGCCATGTTTATTTGTTATATAAAAACAATAATTCGGACAAAATACAAACTGTCGTGGGTCACAAAATAATTTCCCTGTTATGCTAGAAGTGCAACGAAGCATTTATGGCATCTAGCAGACGCCTTCTTCCAGAGCGACTTACAGTTAATAGTCTTACAATCCAAGCAATTGTGGGTTAAGTGCCTTGTTCAGGAACCCAACTGTGGTCCATAGTACAGTACCTTAACCACTAGGCCATTACAGTCCCACATTTCTGAAGTAAATGGCATAAGTGTTTTCTTGTCCCAAGTTTTGAACCAAAAACAAAAAGTCCCTTGCAGCTAAGAGAAAATAAAGTACAGGATTCAAATTTTGAGCAAATGGATTCACTTT
Organism: Parotocinclus haroldoi; assembly: GCA_034779995.1. NCBI lineage: Eukaryota > Metazoa > Chordata > Actinopteri > Siluriformes > Loricariidae > Parotocinclus > Parotocinclus haroldoi. The sequence goes on from JAUZST010006750.1 coordinate 946, forward strand.
ATCATGAATACCAACGAGAAATACGTTTTTAATTGGACGAAAATGTTATATTTAGTCTCCTGCGGCTAAATGGAATTAGGAGTCTTGCTGAGTAAGATATGGGTCTGCGAGCATGCAAGATTGAGCCCTCTGTTGTTCAAAGACACAATTGCATTAGATGGCATAATTAAACAATATCGCATAATGTAACTTAACGATGCAATACAATGCGTTGTCTCACCTCTATTGGAATAGTGATACTATGTTGTATGTAACCTGGTTGTATCACTTCTGTCTACAGAGAACAGTCCAAGAAAGTAGTCCTTTTGTTGTACACTGTCTAGTGCACAGATGTAGAATGGAATAGGTCCGTTGGGATTTGACCTCTTTTGGGAATCCCTACCAAGAAAACGGCACATGCAAAGAGAACCTGAAAAGACTAGACTATTTAAACCAGCTAACTGGATTTTATCACTACCTCTGTCTGGTTGCCCCCCCCCTCCCCCAAATTCTGTTGCATAGAACTGTGGTCTCATGTGACTGTAAATAACTTCTCAGGGTCATTACAAAAATGGCCTTCAAGTGAACAGACTGTTATGATGGGGGTTTTGTTGGTTTCAAATGTCACCTGATCCTCAAAACCTTTGACATTGCTGTCATCTTTAGCAGTACAGGGCCGGTTTTATAGTATTTCTATTATAAATTCTGACTGTCTTATCTGAAATCCTTGTCTTTAGATGGCTCCTGTTTGTGTATGATACCCTGTTCATATAAATTATTGATCAGCGATGCTGTATAGCTGTTGTATGGACTCTTTGGGAAATGCACAGTAATGTTTTAAGCTTTGATTTAGAGCCAAAATTAACACTAACCTGCCTATGTCTTTGTATAGTTTGCTACATGTACAGTAATTGTATACCACCGGCAGACCTTCACTCTCGTCTAGTCAAAAAAAAAAAAACCCCAAACCCCAAAAAACATCTTCTGTTTGCTTCTATACTAAGCCGTCTGGTCAATGTCACAGTTCTCCATTTGCACGAGTTTAATTCCTGAAGGAAAATGCCAGAGATTCAGAAGGCCTCTGAGGTGGACAGCTTGGCATGTAGACAAAGAACCAAGTGTAAGTTCTAATCTCTCCCTGAACATGGTGCTTGGCTGACACTCGTTCAGTGACGTCATCTCGATGCTCCTTCACACAGCAGTCACGTAACAGTGGCTGCTACAAGGCCACAGCATACATTTTGCAGGGTTTTTGAAAACGCATACGCACTTTGGGGAAATCGCTGTGGGGGGGCGTGTAATGCGGCATGAGAATTGAGCATTGACAGGGATTGAGTTGTTTGTGCAGACATTGGTTTGGCAGATCCCCAAGAGATACCCTCTATAAAAATCTTGCTGATCCCCCCCCCCCCCAACCAGCCTTCATGCACAGCCAATCATGTCTGCACATCTCAAACCCGGGTCACTGCAGTAGTGGGACACGAGGACATATTTAAATTAATAGAACTGTATTTCTAACATATTTGTCATTTAGCAGACGCCCTTATCCAGAGCGACTTACAATTCCTAGTCTTCCAATCCAGACAGTTGTGGGTTAAGGGCCTCACTCATGGGACCCAGCTGTGGCAGAGGTAGGATTTGAACCCTGGACCTTCTAGCCCAGTACCTTTTAACCATTAGGCCACCACAAGTTATTCATCAATTCACCAGAAGAGCCAGGGTTTGTTGGCAGTCTACCACTCTTGGGTAATTGAGCAAGACCTATAACCTGCAATTGTAGGATTGTACCATGTGAGGTTGTGTCAGTCCCTCTGAATAAGGATTTAGCCCAATCTGAATAACAAACCAGCTGCAGTGACTTAAAATGTTTGTGTAAGCGTGCCATCTCCTGTTATGTACATATCAGACACAGGATTTCTTCTTGCTTATCTGATGCACTGTGGAATACTTCACCACCGATACATCTGATATCTCATATAACTGATATCCTTCGTGACAGCATTTGCGTTGTAAAATGCTGTGGGATCACAGGCACGTCCCTCCCGATTGCACTGGGTCGCTCAAGATGGTCACTCGGCAAACGTTTAACAAACGTGGCTTTGGCGCTCCTTTATTAATTGGAGTTGCAATTTCTCACTCTCTCAAATTTCTCCAAACAAGCATGCTCAGGCCCAGAACGTTTAAGTGCAATGCGAAAGCAGGACAGTGGGGAAGGGGCAGGGGGGGTACAAGGCATCCGAGCATACTGTGGGTACGTCCTGAGTGATGAATACACCATGCGCATTCACAGCTGCTTTCTCGCTGGATCCAAGCACAGATGTTTCCTTCAGGAAATATAATTGAAACAGTCGAGCAAATCCTTACCCGTTCCTGAAATGGTCTTAGTTTCTAGGCATGAGGCTGCTTTTTGCCGGTGTTCGAATAATATAAATATCTTTATAAAATAAAATCAGGGCATAATAAAGCAGTTCAGCGTGGGATCGTTTGAAGCTGCCATGCAAACGGAGTAAAGAAAGAGTTTGCTTGCCACACCCTGTGCACTGAGAATGATTCGTACAGGGGTCATGGCTCTTTCATTAGGATCAGAGGGCGCAGTTTGAGGTCTTGCTGTTTGTGTCAGCCTTGAGCAGACTTATCTGATGTTGTGACCTGTATACTGAGTCACCTCCTAGTGTTTACACAATTCTAGCTGTTAAGAATCTTTACACAGCTTGTGAAACATTATTAGAGTTGCGTGAGTATGGCCATAATCCTTTAAAACAATACATGCAGTTTAACGTCTTAATAGCAACGTAGCTCCTAATATGGTCATTTTGAGAGGAGAGAACTACTTGAACAGCTTTTAATCCCATGAAGGTTGCTACTCAGCATGCTTTGTTTTTGAGTTGGTAAAGATAACCGCCGGCATCTAAAACCGCCGGCATACCTTTCAGATGTGCAAGTGTTGGGGAAATGCTGCGGTACAAACGACGCTTCAAGCCGATTACTTAAATGTGAGATGCCAGTTCTAAAATGCGACGTGTCAAAAACACTTTTAATTAACAGACCTGAGAGCTCATGTTTATCTGGTAACGGCCACTTTACAGGCTTACTTTTAAATATATATATATATATAATTTGGCCACCATTGCTAAGGTGCGTCCGAATAAAAGCCCCATGCAGGAACTTTTCCTTGTAAAGTTATTTCATTCCCTTTCTAATCCGCTTAATCCTAGAGCCGATGCCTAGCTGGCGACAGAGGGCAGCAAAGGCAGGAATAGCCCTCGACAGGGCACCAGTCCAGTATAGAGCACTCTCACTCATACATAACACACTATTGATTATTTATTATATGGGTGAAAAATTACAAATGCGACTGCAGTTTGCCATGTCGGCGTTTAGAGAACTAATCTGCCGCGACACTTGCTTTTACTTTTAATGTTTTTTCACAAGTGTAATATTTTCAACTGCAACAGCTGTAATCTAGTCCAGGCTATGGTCCCGTCTCTACGGGCCTTACTAGGATAAGTTGAACTAAATTGGGTTTGGATATTTGGGTTAACTTCTACATTGAGTTCCATCCCATTTTCCCTGAGCATGCCTATTTTTCACGTGCGCAATTTTGAGTCTTTTAGGCTTAAAGCGAATGTTGCTCATCGTCTCATTTCGGTGTTCCTGCAGTGGTGGAGCTGCTGTACTGGCGTGATGTGAAGAATTCCGGCATCGTGTTCGGAGCGAGTCTCCTCCTCCTGCTGTCGCTCAGCGTGTGCAGCATCATTAGCGTGCTGTCCTACGTGGCCCTGGCACTCCTCTCTGTCACAGTCAGCTTCAGGATATATAGAGGTGTGCTGCAGGCCATCCAGAAGAGCGACGAAGGCCACCCATTCAAGTGAGTAATTAGGATATAGTACCTAAAAAGAGGCTGTTTTGTTAAGGGCCTTGCTTTAGCTTGGCAGAGGTGGGATTTAAACCCATGACCTTCTGGTTCATAGTCCAGTACCCTAACCAATACCAGTTCTCCTCCATCTAATTAAGTCTTGGCAACCCTAATAATGTGTATTGAAAAAGCATTTGCACCCTCTTGACCGACATCGATTTGCGTGTTTCCTACCGAAATCACGTGGGAATACACCACACCACCACCACCACCACCACACACACGCATTAGTCAGAAGTTTTAATGTGACTTTAATGTGATTAAAGTGTAATTTCACACCCAGGAGTTATTTGTTCCTTAAATACCTTAACTAGGGTTGTAATGATACTTTCTACACACATTTATTACTTTTATTATTCAACACAAAAAAGCTTTTGCCCCGTGCAATTGAAATAAATTACAAGAGAGCTTTAACGTTGTAAAGAAAATGCACTATACTATCTTCTTTAGTCCGCTATAATTAAAATAAATCAGGAGTAAGACGGTGGATGATTCAGCCCTCTGGTGTTCAAGATATGCAATTGCTTGGTGGCGTAATAAACAAGAAGACACAATCAGCAACTGTACTTTGCTCCTTTAGACAAAGCCAAATGTGTCTTTGTGTGAACTGTCTAGAATGCACAGAACGGCTGTACAACACAATTGCATGGGTTATTATTAGTAATGGCAACCTTGATTGTATTTAGAAAAAAAAGCACATGCATTAGGTATTGGCAACTCTAATCTCACATGTTAGTGAAATGTTTTTGCTCCTCTAGTCACGAGGTGACATGGCGTCACAAGCGAGTTTTCCTCACGTCTTCCGAAGATCCCTGGTTTGACTCCTGGTTATCTGTTTTTAAATTAATGTATTTATTTGAATGCACGTTTCACTCAACGCTTGCCACGGCACACCCAGACAGTTACTTTTTTCATTAATGAAATATACTGCTCAAAATGGGGGATATTTCAAAATGAAATATAATGAAATGAAATATCCACTATTTTTGTGAGGAGTATGGTTGATCCATAGAGAAACCATTAGCTTGGAACTTTACTGCGAGCTAAAATCCTTTGCGATAGGAACCAGGATAGTCACTGGTGTATTTAGAGGATCTAGCTACATGGTTTATCCATTTTCCTGGCACCGATGCAGTCTAAGCCTTTCTCTCGACTTACGATCTCGTTAAGATCACTTAAGCAGAATTAGATCCTGTGTTTCTCTGCTACCCCAGCCTGCAAAACAAAGTATTTAAAAAAGAACGACAGGTATAAATAATGAATTTCCCCCTGTATAGGCTGTATCTGGAACAAGATGTCGCCTTGCCTGAAGATCTGGTCCATAAGTACAGCGAAGTTGCCCTCGGACGGATTAACGCTGCCATTATCGAGTTGCGTCGTCTCTTTCTGGTGGAGGACCTGGTCGATTCTCTGAAGGTGAGCAGCTTTGTTTTGGTAGTGCACTATAACTGAACGACAGTTTAATTCTGCTAATGCATATTAATTAATTCTTCTGTGATTGGCTTTTTTTGTCTATATGTCACACCTAGTAGACTGTTTGAGTTTCAACGGCAGAGTTCTCTCACCATGCCCCTTGAGGCAAATCAGAGGCGGCACATGATCCAGATTCAGTTATTGGGTCAGAGGCTTCGCTGTCTCACTTTAATGCTTGTACATTTCATGAAGCTTTTTACAAACTCGTTCTAATTTCAGCTTGGCCCTAAATAGCAGAGCACACCATTTTACCACCTCCACCAAACCTTCTGCATAAGCAGTGGCACAAAATAAAAGAGTGTTAAAAAGGGGGAAATATGCAAGTTCTGTTAAGGACCTTGGTTTTGAGTTGTCTGACGTTATCAGAATTGAAACCTACCAGTTTGTTTGTTTATTTATGGTTTACTTTCCGTTATCGTACATGCAGATCGTTTAGAAACTGCACCATGATACGAGTCTGATCTGAAGCTATATTTGTCCTGTTAAGCTCTTATTAACGGTAATGCTTGCAAATGAAGGGACAGCAGTTCCTTTTGTTTATTTTTCCATTTTCCCTTTCACCATCTAGTTTGCCATCCTCATGTGGATTCTTACGTACATTGGTGCCTTGTTTAATGGACTCACTATTCTCATCCTGGGTAAGTTTTGACCGTATGAATTTTCAGTAGTTTAGCTGAACCTGGAGCTCAGTGATGGTTTTAATACTATTCATGTATTTATTTTCTTTAGGTCTGGTTGGAGTGTTCACCTGCCCAATAATCTATGAAAAGCATCAGGTTAGTATTATGGTCTGTTTGTCTCTATTGGAGACACATTATAGCATGTAAAGTGCAGTGTTGTACAAGTGCAGTACATGATGTAGTGCATTTACAGGAGGTGTTGTTCAGCTTGGCAGCTCTGTCCCCGTGTCTCACTCTGTCCATGTCCTCATATAAAACTTGAACAGCAGTTAAATCCAGTGCTTTCTGACCTAGACAGAGGGACAACTACAGAGGTGGTCTTATTCAGAGCTTATCCGTTGTTAAACGCTCTAGAAACTCTGGGGGAATTTAGCATTTGTCTACTTTAAATGTACTGCTCTCCAAAATTAGGAGATATTTCAAAATGAATATTCCTTCAACCCACCACTGCTTGAATTGTATGAGTTGTATGTCGCTCTGGATAAGGGCTAAAGCATAAATGTAAAATAGGTTATCAACGCAATAAATGAACCTCTAAGTAACTAGTTATAGTTGTAGTAAAATTTTAGGCCATACGGGGCTTTTAAACTGTGGGGTTACATCTGTGAAAACGCCATTAATGCCGAAAGGTACATTCAGGTTTCCGAGCAGCATATTTCAGAGCTGCCATCCAAGCAACGTCTTGTTCAGGGACATCCCTGTTTATCTCAGGAAGACAATGCCAAGACACATGCTGCACATGTTACAACATTGTGGCTTCATAGTAAATAAGTGCGGGTACTAGACTGGCCTGCCTGCAGTCCAGACCCGTCTCCCATTGAAAATGTGTGCTGCATAATAAAGTACAAAATACGACAACGGAGACCCCGGACTGTTAAGCAACTAAAGCTGTACATCAAGCAAGAACGGGAAATAATCCCATCTACAAAGCTCCAGCAATTAGTGTCTTCAGTCCACAAACGATTATTGAGTGTTGTTAAAAGATAAGGTGAGGTAACACGGTGGTAAACACGCCCCCGTCCCAACGTCTATGGTACGTGTTGCAGGCAACAAATTCAAAATGAGTAAACATTTGCAAAAAACAAAGTTTATCCAAACATTAAACAACTTGTCTTTGTAATGCATCGAATTGATTATGGGTTGACAAGGATGTGTAAATCATCGTATTTTGGTTTTATTTATGTTTTGCACAACTTCCTAACTTAATTTAAATTGGGGTTGCAAGTAGAAAGTTCTGTCAATTTTTTGATTTGCCAAACATGCTGTAGGCATGGAAACTATGCCGAAACCTTCTTGTAATTCAAATTTTTGGAATGCTGTTCTCATTTTAAATTATGCTGATTAGTTTGTAATACAATTGCACTTACTTCCTAGTGTATATAGTGTAAACCGCACTTGTCTTCTCTTTACAGGCACAGATTGACCATTACATTGCTTTGGTGAGCAACCAGGTGAAGGACATCGTTGCAAAGTGAGTTAGGTTTAATTAATAAATTTTTTTTTTTCTGTCCTCCAAACCATATTTACGTCAAGTGAAGTAATGGATTTGTTTATCGAGGCATTTTTAAAGGGGCATGTACCTGGATGTTTGTTTTACATATAACTGACTGCAAGAACCAGTAATTATACAGTTATTTTATAACTGAAGATACAATTAAAATTGCCACTCTAATGAGCTACTGATGTCTGGCTTGATATATTTGTTTCACTTTTCACATTGCTCACCAAATGACTGTTATTAAAACAAATAATTAAGTTAGAAAAAATGCAGACTATCTTAATTGATCTAACAAACAAGCAACACATTTTCACATTCTGTATGTCTAGTTGTGGCTATCTTGTGTGGTTAAAGAGCGGTGCTTAAGCTTTGTTTTGACAAACGCGACTTAAACCTTACCTCGCGACAGACAGGATGGGAACTAGGAGGACTAGGAGAACTAGGAGAACCAGTACTGTACTGTCAAGCCACTTTGGTACATATCCAAGATTTGGTACGCTTTTAGCCCCCTGCAGGGTCCAGCTGCCCACAAAGACTTAGTCATAGTCCTCTTTTCAGGTTGGGTTCAACCCTAGTTTGGGAAACGGTGATTTCAAAGGTGTGGCAAAATATTTGACGGGACTCATGGTCTAGATAGACGGACAGTGCGTTCTTGACGCTAGTCATCAAAAGCAATTCCATTTTAAACACCAGTGTGTGCACTCGTACTCGGAGATTCATACTCTTCTCTGTAAGACTCCTTCCAGTTTCTTTTAATTGTATTGGATAAAAAAACCCATTTTAGCATTTCCTTCACATTATTTTGAATTGTTATTTTTCAGAAATAAAGAATAATTTTGTTACTTTATTGAAGATATGTTGAAGCCACAGCAGAGCATTTTGCTTACAAATTTAAACCTGTTTGTTAAACAAAAATGCCAAACTGAATGGGACACATAGATCAGCAACAAACTTCATGAAATACACCCAAAGACTGACAACAAACCAAGAACCCACAATGGAGGGCGAATAGACCACGTTTCTTACACTAGATGCAGAATCGGCCGTTCAAAAATATCTCACCAACACCTGATAAAAGGAGAAATCCCACTGAAATCCCATGAAGTACACCTGCCAAAAACCATAAAAGAAATCCTCACTCAAGATAACACAAGAAAAACACTAACCTACCTCGCAGCCATAAAAATGGAAAATAATATATATATATATATGTGACTGAAATAAAAAGACCAGAGAAAATAAACAGACAGTAATACAATACCCTTTTTGTCATTGAATAGCACGCATTAAATATGGTGTTAGATCTCGCCCCCCCCATTAAATTGGGTCCAAAAGTCAAAGGCGAGAAACTTTTTGAAGCAAAGGCGAGACTGAGAGAAGCAGAACGGAGAAAAGGCGCAAAGAAAGCGAAAACATGTACTTCAAGAATATTAAACTCAAAATAGACGATTACAAACAGAAATATTCTGTTTACAAACAGGTTTTTATTACATTTTATTTTATGTATTTTATTACATATTGGTTCTTAAAACTTTAGGACCTATTTTGACGCCATAGATTTGTTTCATGTAGTAAATTAAAAAAAAGTGGTAAAGAAAAAAAACTGTATAGAAAAAAAACGAATCAAGATGCATCGATAATTGTTGCCCTCTGAATCGTAATTGTAATCGAATCGTGAGGTCCCTAGAGATTCCCACCTCTAGAACTAAGTATTCTTCATGTAAAAACCTTCACAAAAGAAAGAATTGCATTTAATTGTATGGAAAATCGATAGTGGATCATTTTACAACCCATGGGGAAAGTCCTGTGCTCTGAAGCCCAATACAAAGTTCACAATTAAAATTGTATTAATTGTGTAAAATAATTAAAAATGTAAAGTTTGTTCATAGCTGTACAAATGTGGAATTTATACCAAAATGGTTGTCTTGACCAAAGTTTTGACCGTTTTCTCCTTTTTTTTCCTGCAGGATTCAGGCTAAAATCCCCGGCGCGAAGAAGAAGGCTGAATAAAGTGGTCGAGGGCGTCGATCCGTCTATCCGGGTGTCGCACCCTTATCGCCACTTCTTTTCACCCATCTCTCTACTATACAAGCTCTCACACCCAGTGGAACACCATGCTCATCAGCCCTTTCAGCGTTCCTCTCCTTCTCACCCTCTTAATAACGGTCCTTATGAAGAAGCTGTAAACCTTTTGAGCCACTACTTATTTATCTCGACGTACTGACTGGTATGAATGAACAGCGCATCACACGTGGAAGAATAGTATTCTGTTAACCGGGTTTATCTTGTAGGTCCCCGTACTTTGGCGAAATAATTCGTTTTTTTCTTTTTTTTAACGAGGGAGACTTTCTTGATACCGTTTTTTGAGGCAAAATCTTGGTATCCTGTTCATTTTTGGTATGATTTAGTGTTCTCGTGATTGTACCGTTTTATTGATTAACTGTGTAGACCTTTCACAAAGCAGCTTCTCGCTCTTTAAAGTGGCTCTTGTGTTGCTCCATGGCACTTTGGGCTTCTCAGTATTTCTAGACAAATAGATTTGTGCAAGGTAAAAGAGCATCCACATATAACGAGACACCATTTCAGCTCATCCCAGCTAGGTAGCGCAATCTCTGGACAAATGCGTTTACAGACATCGACTTAAGAAAATATCGAAAGCTGTTTGTGGACTCGATAACTACAGCCGCAGCGTTATGTAACATGATTTAAAGCTTCGTTTGTCATGCAAGTAATTGTGAATGATCCTTCATCCAGTCGTAGTGAACATCTGTGGAATGCATTGTGAAACGTAAACAAGCATCAATAAAGCTTCTAGACGAATGGCGAGTTCATCTGTCTGTGTCGTGGTTTGGAGGGAAAAAAAAAATGCTAACAATATGGAAAGCATAGTGTTGTTACGTGGAGTTTATTCTACAGGCATGCGCTATTTCACGACCGCTGGGGTCTAAATTTTAATAGGAACTAAAAATCTGTTTTCTTTCATCCACTTTCTTATCCGCTGCACCACTGTATTGATCAGGGTCACTTTATGGTGCTTAGCTGTCAACACTGGCCGAAAGGCAAGAACATTCCTAGGCAGAGTGGCAGTTTATCATTGGACACATTCATACACACACACACACACACACACACCAAGGGTACTTTAGAAACTCCAGTCAGTTTAACATGCATGTCATTGTACTGTGGGAGGAAACTGGAGAACACTGAGTAAATGCAGACTCCAACCTGGGATTAAACCCAGGATCTTCTTGCTCTTGGGGGAGGGGGGTCGTTTTATCTACGTCTAATTCATGTCTGAATTTTAGAAAATGAGTACATGGTGAACAGTTGAGACACCTGCTGACAGAAAAGAGAATTGCAGTATCGAAAGGCAGAAACATGGTGTCATGGTATGGCAGTTTATTTTTGGTGTCAAGTCTTCTGAAAGATACAAGGATGGCACAGTCAGCTCGCAGCATGCAGGTACCGAGCTCGATCTCCGGTAGCACGTACCTGTACTGCTGTTTCTTACTAATGTCTTACTTTTAGGCCCTTAAGAGACACGTTTACTATAAAATGTTTCTTCACAAGTACATAGTTGGAGCTTCAGCCGAAACATTTATATTTAGTCATCAATCAGTCATGTGCAATCAGTTCTCCCGTAACAAGGTTGACATTTGTGTTATGCCACACGTTAACATCCACATGACATAGGACCCAGACCCAGAATGTCCCAGGAGAACATCCATACTCCCTTCCCCGACTCGCCTTCATCGCCCAGTGCATCCTCGTGCCACCATGAAGACCTTCACCAATTGCTCCAGAAAGTCCAGTTCTGACATTTACAGCATTTAGCAGACACCCGTATCCAGAGCGACTTACAACTCATACAGTCTTACAATTCAAGCAATGGTTAGTTAAGTAACTGTGGCAGCTTGGCAGAGGTGGGATTTGAACCCTGGACCATCAGGTCCAGAGTCCAGTTTTTTAACTACTAGGCCACCACGGTCCCATTCACGTGTTTGGATATGTAACTATGTAACTGTGTTTTCAAACTTGTAACGTCTATAAACCTGGTCTCCATAAAGCTCCAGAGGCTGCTGGATACTGCAGTTCCTCAGGATCTGAGTTTGAAACCAGGCCTGGACTTACAATGTGGAGGTTTAGTTCATGAGTTCTCCATCCATCGAGTAATAAACCCACTATGTACATGTATATTTAAAAACACGTGCAAAACGTGAATCTGAACGCCTTTTCAGTACACCGAGGGTCAGATGCAGAGAAGTCCATCTGCTGTTAAACCATTTGTCCACTAGATGGCAATCAATTATGCTAATACAAAGCTTTTGAATATACTGTATTCACAACCTCATCTGCAATAACGATAGAGAATCACAGACTTATTTCGTTTAGTGACAAAATGTTAGAATAAATACATCAAACATTCCACACTCTCTCTGTTTCAAGCAATTTCTTTTGCAATTCACTAAAGTTTCTTTAGTTTAAAACACACAAGAACATCTGCATTGCCTTGCATTGTTTAGGTTCCAGAAAAAAAGGACCGTCTTTCTTTGAATATCAGTAGGATAATTGTAAGAAAATCGAACCATGAGGAAAGTTTATCGTATTTGGATGTTTAATTGTTTCCACTGACTTCGTGGATTCATTAATGGTTTATGAAAAATGTAAAACATGACAGCTGCAGAACCGTGCCACATCGTTGCTTATTCAAATGTATTGATTTTAATTTAGAAATTCAGCGAAACCTTTGACCAGTGACGCCCAACAAACTTTGAAACTGTACCGAATTAAACTCATCACCACTACAATGCATTATGATAATTTCATATTAATTCAATATATTATCAACATATATTTTTTATTTTGCAATTAGGCTTTTATTATGAACAGTCATTTCTCCTGTCTAGTCACGTTTCTGTAGAATCCCAAACGACTCTGTATTGCTTCTATAGTGCACTGCATAGGGTGCATAGGGTATTTATTGCACACCCTATCTAGTGAACTTGTAGAGGGAGCACGAAGCTATTTGGTATACAGCATAAAATTGTTGCTTGCGAGCTATATTTTCTGGTCACGGTTTCGGGCGACCGTTTATCTCAGTCGGATAATACTGTTGTTTTGTTTAGAATGTGCCCTGTAATATTATATGCAGTGAAGCGAATTTCCTTTGGGATGTTTCAGAAGAACGTGCCATTAGTTAGATCGTAACGATCGTTTATATGCAGTAATAATGTCAGCTAGCTCATGGTTAGTTATTAAACCGGGTAGCATATGAGCAGCCTAGCTTTAGCCGGAGTTCCTGGCTGATCATTTAGCTCTGATTTGGAAAACGTGGCTTCGTTCACAGATTGTCTGACACCTGCACAGTCATTTTTCGGTTGATGGTCAATTTGCGTTCCTTTTTGCCTAGAGCTCTGAGCTGTCACGTTACATGTAACGTCATATGTCAAGAGGATTAGTAAAGTATCGTGTGAGTATTAGTGCAGATCAGTGTCGTCATGGCTGCAGAACTGCAAGCTAAATACACCAAGCTGGCACAGGAATACTCCAAGGTAAAGTGGGTTTAAAGTACTATTATTATTATTATTATTATTATTATTATTATTATTTTGTTGATAAAAATCTATATTTCAGTTGTAGCTTTGTAGTTGTGTTTGCGTTATTGCGGCACCTGACAGGTGTGGATCTGTAGAAAGTGTAGAGTATTTGATGTGGTGTAGCTGCTTCCTGCATCTCTAACGCACAGAGCATTCACTTCTGCTTTACTTCATGTGGAACAATGGGCTTTCATGTCCAGTTTGTTGTATGCATGAGGTAATGTCTATGATCTGTTCTGTCAATTTGTACTATGTGAGCTGGACGTTGTCCGAACAGCTTGTTATTAGTGCTGTGTGGGAAACTGTACTGTACTGGACTGTACGGGTGCTGACTAAACAATCAACGACATTGTTACCCATACAGTGATTATTTCATCTCAGCAACCCATATTTATTCTCTCTCTCTCTCTCTCTCTCTCTCTCTCTCTCTCACACACACACACACACACACAGCTGTACTGTACCAGTGCAGTTGTACTGTACTGTACCTCTTTCTCTCCCTGTCACACACAGTCTCTCTCTTTTTCTCTCTGTCACACACATTCTCC
>JAUZST010006751.1:0-14635 GCA_034779995.1 Parotocinclus haroldoi
ATCCACACAGACAAAAGCCTGGAAAGTGGGCTGCAGCCAGGACTTTTATGTTCAAAATGCTATATATAACAGCTCATGGAAGTTAGGTGATATTTCAAAATAAAATATCCCATAATTTTTGTGAGCAGTGTTGTATAGGTTCTAGGGAACACTGGTGTAGGGATGCACAATTCTAAATGTCTACTTATTAATTGAGTAAATATTTGCTCAGAAAACATCACTTGAACAATAGTTAGGCCAATGGAGCACTAAAGAAGTCACATAAACATTTGGCCTACACCGTGGAAGGCAAAGCCATTCCAGGTGAGACAGGACTTTATTGGTTAACTGCTGCTTTGCAGTGTTTGTTTTTTTCCGCACCTGGAATATGCTAAATAATACGCTGCCCATCACTTATTGTTCCGTCCCCGCCCCCTTCTCATTTCTCTCTGTCTCTCTCTATCTCTGTGAGGTTGCAGGAGTCTGAGATAAGTTTAAAAAAACATGTTTGTGTGCAATTAGTTCCCACATTGAAGTATAAAGTTGAGTCTTCCCTCCCCAACACACACACACACACACACACACACACATACACGCAATAATATTTCACCTACCTCTTTCCAACCTTAACCTCAGTAACCCAAAGCGGTTTTGTCTATGTTAGTGTTTCAAAAGAAAGCTGCAGTTTCTGTGCTTTTCCTTATATGGACCTGGCAAATGTCCCAAGGAATAAAATGTCAGCTTTTGGTCCCTGCAATGTATTACAAATATGGACCACACAAGTTGAAATTATGATTCTGCAGTATTCATCAACCATACTGTAGTCATCAAAGCTATTGACTCCAGTCACTTAGTAACACATAGCATTAAATATACATTTAGCCAGGTTAGACTGACTAAAATGGATACATATCAGAGCAGAATATTAGGAATAGAACAGTTTTACAACAGTCTACCTTTGTAACAGCAGTGGGTTGCCACCAACATATCCTAACAGTTAACAGTTGAAGAAATATCTATGTAATGTTTAATTACGATTCATCTACTGATAGCAGTAGGTAATTAGGTAAGATTTATATCTGGGCATTTCATACAAGAGGAACCTGTAAACAAAATCTCATGACATCTTTATGTAGCACAGCGATCCTCCGACTTTTTCTGCAGTGCCCCTCTTTTGTAGGTGAGAATATTTTTCGGTACCCTGATACACACACACATACACTCTCTCTTTGTTTGCTTCAGAACTGCAGTGAAATGGCTTGTGAACATTGTAAGGTATACAAAAGGGCAACTTAATATTGAACAAAAGAAAATAAAGGTGCACATTTCCTTTGGTGGAAATATTGTGACGTGCAATATGAATCTTAAACTGGCCTCATTCTTTAGCCTTGCAAGTTAACCAGGTCCTGTGCAAAACATGCCCAAATGATTATCCTTCTACCACAGTACTTGGTAGATGGTATGATGCTTTTGCAGTGAAATGCAAGATTTGCATTTCTATTTCTATTTTCTATGAATATCTAGCTGACTGATTTTGGAATGAATTTGTGGATGTCTACTTCTGAGAATATTGGCAAACGTGGCCTCGTAGTACCATGTGCTCCCCTTCAAATACTGTTGCTCTTCACAATTTGGTTTGTGTTGGTGTAACTATAAGTTTTTTACTACTGGTAGGTCTTTTTCGCTCTAAAATAAGCTAATCACTCTAAGCTCTAAAATAAATTCATTTATTCTCTCTCTGATTTGGTTCTTTGTGGACATTCTCTGTTTCGCTGTCTGCAGGTTTGATTGCAAGGTTTGATTGCTGCACGTTTTTAAAGCAGTTTTCACCTTTTATCTTTTTTTTTCTTTTTTTTGCCTTGTGCTCTTGGTCTTTAAAAAAAGTAGGTTAAACATAATTGCTGTAAGCCCACCTACATTTGCACATTTGTTGACAGCCACTATGATGCTTGCTGATGAAACACTAGTTAAATCAGTTAGAGTAGGAAAACCATTAAACGTGCAGAGCAGTGCCCTACATTGATAAGAGTTTTATTAGTCTAATGTGTCATCTTCATCTCAGGGAAAGCTGTTTAATTAGTTGGCTAGTTGTATCAGTTGTGTGTTCAACCAGAAGTACATTTTCTCAACTGTACTGTGTCCTGCCACAGAAAGAAAGCACATATGTCCATGTTGTCTTTTGCCTTTGTGCTTAATAAGGATCCTATCTGAGGAGAGGGTATAACGTTTAAAGTGACAGCAGTATTAAAGTACTTTAATACTTTTTAAAGTATTCAAATATAACCTGGGATAGAAAAATCAAGGCCTGGCTCTTGGCTTTGATTACTTTTCAGAAATGTCTTCTGGTGAGATATGTATTTTATGTGAGCCTTAGGTGTTCCTGAAATCACCAGCATTCTTAGGTGTATGTGTTAATATTACATTGTTTGATCTAATTTTACAGTGTTGCCACAATATTTTTACCACACCTTTGCAGACACTGCACTGAGACATGCTGTGATCACCTAGATGACATGAATTTGGTTTAACGTTTCTCTGCCTGTTACCTTCTCAACTTACTGAAAACACAACTGCCTTTCCCAATAATGCTAAGGCCTTGTAAATTAGGAACCTGTCAAGGTTATATTATGTTAGGTGTTAACCTATGCAGGTTCTGAACAGCAAAAGCCCTATTTGGCAAAATGACCTTTGTCTGGATAGATAATGTAATTTCCCTCCATGAAACATCTTGGGTTGACATTATCTCAATGTTTGTATATGAATTTTCCACATTGTCCCAACTTTATCAGATTTGGGGTTGTAATTTAACCTTTTCCGTTTTTTAAAAAAGCGAATGTGTTAAGAGCTGACAAATATCCAGATCTTATGAGATATGAGGGTCTTGTGTAGGTCAAACATTAATCTTTTTAAAAGTTATTTGTTCATTGATTAAATATAATTGTTTCTTTCAAAGCAACAGCATGATAGCTGGCCCTTTTCAAGTAATATTATGAATGTGTGTCTTGCAGATAATTGCCTTCGTCTCTCTCTTTTTCATCTTGGTGTCCATTACCAACTTCTGCCTTGGGACCCATGAGGACTTCAATGACCTCAAGATCCATACTGAAGTGACAATGGATGGCAAGAACAAAACTACTTCAGTAGCAGTGACCAAACCAGCACTCACACTAGTGGAGGGCATCTGCGTGGTGTGGTTTACCTTTGAGTTTCTGGTGCGCATTATCTGCTGTCCTAACAAGCTGCTCTTCATCAAGAACCTACTGAATATCATAGACTTTGTGGCCATTCTTCCCTTCTACCTAGAAATCAGCCTCAGCGGACTCTCATCCAAAGCTGCCACAAAAGTACTCGGCTTCTTGCGAGTGGTGCGTTTTGTGCGAATCCTTAGGATCTTTAAGTTGACTCGACATTTTGTAGGGCTGAGAGTGCTCGGCCACACACTGAGAGCCAGTGTTAATGAGTTCTGTCTCCTCATCATCTTTCTTGCTCTTGGTGTTCTTATCTTTGCCACCATGATCTATTATGCTGAGCGAATTGGTGCCAACCCAGATAACCCACTTGACAACAACCATACTCATTTCAAGAACATTCCAATCAGCTTCTGGTGGGCTGTGGTCACTATGACTACGTTGGGTTATGGAGACATGTATCCCCAGACTTGGCTGGGTATGATGGTTGGTGCAGTGTGTGCTTTAGCAGGCGTTCTAACAATTGCCATGCCAGTCCCTGTTATTGTAAACAATTTTGGTATGTATTACTCTCTGGCCATGGCCAAACAAAAGCTGCCCAAGAAAAAGAAAAGACACCACCCAAACCCAGACACTTTGTTAGACTCTGCTTCATATGGATTATCTGAGAACAACTCACATAGAAACAGTACTCAAAGTGATACCTGCCCTCTTGCACCTGAGGAGAACATTGCAAGGAACCGTTCAGGTAAAACACTTACACCTGTCTTCTGGAAAGTGAGAAATATTTAAGTGTTTAACAATTCACAAATAGACCACTGAAGTCCCATCACGTACTGAATCCACTATTTCATGACCTGCACAAAAATAATGTGTCTGTTTACATGACAGGTTCAAAACAGAATGGTGATGCTAATGCAGCTCTGTCAGAGGAAGAACAGCTTTCACCCAGTGAGAGATGGACTCTCCGCCGATCACACAATCAAGACAAGAAAGAGGGCACCTGTTTCCTCCTGACCTCTAAAGACTTTGCCTGCACCACAGATCCCTCCATCCACACAGGTACAGCAATCAAAACAGGACGATCGGATATACCGCACTTAAAAAAAAAAGCCTTTGTGAAAACAGCAAGGTTAGATAAATTCTCAGTCGCAATCCAAGTAATTTATGCTTTTAGCTTTAATGTGCCAAAAGACGCAGAGGCAGATGCAGACTATTGACTATTGACTATGACTATGGGGTTGTGTCAGTGTCTTTGGGAAAGGCAAGTTACACTTCTCTGATGGCAGCATTAATGCAGAAAAATATTTGTTTTTATACTTAAATACTTTCTTTAGAAAATGCTGCCTTTAAAACATAACAACAGGAAAAAGGGTTCTTGGGGTGCTGTAGAACACCCCCATTGGAAAAGACCTGTAACTGTTTGTCTGTGTTTTATCAATGAACTTTCTTTTTTATAATGTAGCGTTAATGTTCATATCCTATTACTAGTCAACACAAATAAAACAAACAGAGAACACTCTCAGCTCATTCAGGTCACACGTATATATGATTTTCACCAGCATAGTAGGGACAGGTCAGAAATTTTTTAATTAAAGTCTTCTGTCTGCTTGATCCTAGTTAGAGTCGTGGCCGACCTGGTGCCCATAATAGGAACATGTACTTAACACTAACAATCTGGCATTTTTGTCACACACATTCAGTCACAATAAAATATATGCTATGAGCTATTTAATAAAAAATGATGTTGACACACATAAACCGCACCTCCTACTCAAAATTACTCATTTTCGTAGCTATGCTTTAAAATCCATGCATTTTTCAATAGGATAATGCAAAAACACACGCTGCACACATGACTTTGGAAGAACACGGTAACTGTACTGGATTGCCTGCTGTCCAATAGAGAATTGAAACATAAAATGCTACAATGATGACCCTGTACTTTTGCACATCTTAAGACATGTTTGCAGGACAAATGGGACAAAGTAACACCTGAAGCACTTCATCACTTGCCATCCTTTATTGCTCAGTGCCTTTTAAGTGTTATGTGAAGGTATGGTAAAAGTTTTAAGCTCCCAGAATTTGCTGCAGGCCTGAAATGCAGGAATGGATGTTTAGTAACAAATGGAAATATGTATTGGGATTAAACTGTCTGCAATTAAATACAAGAAAAATAAACTATGTGTCGCCTTAATAAGCATGTCTACATTACACTTTTCTTTGAGTGTCTGGTTTGAAAATTGTATACAGTTATAACTTTTCAGACCATACTACTGTGATTTCAGCTAATTCATGGTGATTGTGCAGTGGGTGAGATAAGCTGCTCAGACAAGTATGAAAGGATGTATTTTTCTTGCCGGTGCTGCGAAAGATGCACGCAGAGTATGAATAACTGCAGTGGCAGCTGTGGCCTTGTCAAAAAGGAGTTTAAGTCTAATTAAGTCTCATTAAGTCTAATGTCGTGGAATATATAAACAAAAAAATACTTTGTTCTGTTAATGAAGCATTAAAGAGAAACAAAGAGGCCTTCTAATTCATATGGACAATTCATATTTTTTAATCATCAGTCAGTAATTCCATATGCAGACTGACTCGAATGCTGCCTGCATGGAGCTTTTTCCCCTCTTTTGGCACCTGTTCCCTCTAGATATAAATCTAATGTAAGGATGCACTGATACGAGTATTTGACAGCACATGACATTCGAAGCTACAGGGCATGTCGTAGGTATAACAGTGACAAGTCAAATCAGATTTATTCCTATAGTGCTTTTTTGCAGTGGAGCATTGTTTCAAAGCAGCTTCACATTTTTATTTATCTAAGGTGAATCCCAAATTGAGCAAACCTACTATGACAGTGGAAAAGAAAATCTCCCAAAACGACGTAAGGATTAAACCTTAAGAGTAACCCAGAAAGGAACCAATCATATATAATTATTTAATTATATAATTAATCTATACTGCTCACAAAAAACGGGGGATATTTCAAAATGAACATCCTCTCGTTTTGTAAGCAAAGTAGTTAATACAACCCCAAATCAGAAAATGTTGGGACAGTATGGAAATACATATAAAACACAGTGGCTTTTTCTTCATTTACTTTGACTTTTTATTTCATTGCAGACAGAGTGAACCTGAGATATTTATTGATGAACATTTAATCCTGCACAAAAACGTTTCGAAGGTAAAGAATTTACCAATTTGTAATTTTGCCAATCCTTGTCACCACACGTAATAGACATTTTGGCACAGAAGATCCCAAGCCATTTAGATCCAGATGTTATTTTTTCTCATTCTTACTGCAAACACGTCTTAAGATGTGCGACAGTACAAGGTCATCGTCGACACGTTGTTGGTTTCTTCATTCATTGTCTATTTGTTACAGGTCAGGACTGCATGCAGGCCAAAAAAGTATCATGCACTCTTGTTCTGCAGCCATGCCTTTGTAACATGTGCAGCATGTGGTTTTGCAGTGTCTTGCTGAAAAATGCATAGACGGCCCTGGAAAAGATGACATCTTGAAGGCAGCACATGCTGTTCTAAGATCTCACTGTACTTTTCTTCATTAATGCTGCCATTGCAGAAGTGTAAATTACCTTTGCCAATGACACTCCGACAGTTAACCATACCATGACAAACCCCTGCTTTTGTGTTATTGGTAACAGTCTGGATGGTCATTGTTATCTCCAAAAGATATAATATGATATGACAAAAGATCAAAAAGATCAAAAAGATCAAAAGATCTTATGTCAAAAGATAATTTGATAATATTAATATTATAACTAATAGCTCATATTTATTTATGCTTCTTTATTCTGTTTCATAATAGTTTATAATGAATAATCTTATCCAACTTCAGTGTGCAATATGCCCACTTTTCATGATTTTACCCATTAGCTTCACCTTTTTTATTAGCTTAAGCAGCGCTGCCTGTTTTATGCCAGGTTTCTGTTGGAGATTTAATGATGTGTCAAAGCAGTCAGCCACTTCTGATGTGATTTAGCAGAACCATCACAAGCAGATGTGAGTTATGCATGTCCTGAGTGACATTTACAATTTAATTGCTGCTAATAGGGTTTTTGAAGGAACACGGATGAGCAACGGGCCTTACTTTATCGACACTGTGGGATTGTATTCAGTGCCTGGGAGAGACAGGGGTCTGGTTTGAATCAGAGAGGAACAGTGTAGCTCTGTGTACATTCTTAGATCAATGCATTTAGGCTGATGGGTGCTTAAGCGTTGCTCAGTTCTACAAACAAAAACATGTTGTGATGTCAAGGGTTTCCAGTTTATTTTTATGTGTAAGGGGGGAACACGCACAAATGCAGGGCGTATTCCCTCAGTACAAGTATGCATCATTTAATGCCCACGTTTTGTGAAAGTGCATCTGGATATTGTCTGAACATCATATTTCACACCTTACTTGGCAATGCCATATGGGATACAGTAGTGTGTCGGGATTGACTAAGTAGCCAAGGTGCAGTGTTTACAATGTTTAATATATATATAGAATATTTAATAGAATATTTAACACTGGCATCCACAGCTTGATTTTTCTATTTTTTTACTATTTAAGGTTGGCCAAATTTCACTGTAGCACTACAATTTGCTCAGCCCCTTTTTTACCCTGCATGCTCTCTCTCTTTCTCTTTCTCTCTCTCTCTCTTTCTCAGGAGGTTTGTCAGATATATTAACTTTAACTAGTTCACTTGTCATCTTTCTCTGTTGCAGAGAGCTGCAAAGAACCTCTTACAGCTGCAGCAAGTTACATCCAGTCTGAAGTGATGAATACATGAAGTAAAGTAGCCTACTTGAATGAGAGATTCAATGTACCTGGTTAAGTGTGTTGGTCATCACTCTTTCATTCAGCAGCCTTAAGTTTTGCATTAATCACACCTTCACTTTTTTGTCAAGCATCCCAGCATGTCTTTGCATGACCTAGGCCTGTGTGGCATACCTTGGACAAGTGTACTTAATATTTGTTGTACATCCAGACTTGTGTTTACTATACTGCTCAATTGGGGGGTATTTCAAAATGAAATCTCCCCCAATGAATTCTGCCCTAATTTTTTTATGTCATGTGACTTCAGAATGTTATCAGAACCATTCTCATTACTAAAATGAATCCTTGCTCATAAAACAAGAAGTACTAGAGAACGTGTGTTTGTTCATTACTTTGCAAAGTTATGTCCTTGTATTGAATATGTATAGATCTTTAAATCATAACTTTTTGCATGATACACATTGGAAGGCTGGCATTGTTTTGACTAAAGTATAACATTAGGGTCTGTGTATGATCAGCATCATGACAGTGCTCTGTGCTAGAGACACTGGAAAAAAAGAATGAGCTGATAAGAAGGCTAGAGGTTTTGTATAGGAAAAAGTCTTTGAAACACCAGAAGTTAATCAGAATATTTTTATTTACCAACTTTTCTCAATTTAAAAGGGCGTATAGATTATAGAAGAGGTCATCTAGATTTTAAGACTGTGCTTGTGAACTCCATTCATCCATTCATTTTCAAACCCACTTATATACCAATTATTTATAGGAATCATGCAAACACGCTCTCACTTAATGGGACACTTTAGAGTCACCAGTTAGCCTTATTAATGTATTAGTAATGTTGGAGGAAGCTGGAGTACCCAGAGAGACAAGGAAACATGCAAACTCCACATGTACAAAGTCTGGGACTGAACCATGTTTCCCTGGAGCTATGAGGTGATGGCGCTGACCACTGTGCCACCCACCCATAAACTTGACTTAAGGAACCTTGCTTCACTTTGATTCATTTTTTTTATAAAGTGATTATAAATCATTACTTGTGATTGACAGATCCAATGTTTCATTTTTAGTATAGTACTAGCCAATACTTAACTGGTTCATGTTTGAAACTTAACATTTCTGTTAAACAAGTTCAAGCACAGTCATTAGTGAATTAGTGGAGTGCATTTAATGAATAATTAATATTTAATAAATAAATACATTCAATAACTATACAAATTTTTAGACCAGTGTCAGATCATTGTGTTCCTCTTTATCTATCCGTCTATCTATCATTAAGACAAGATGTTCCGTAAGCGTTTCCAGTTGTGCCTACTGTCATGTGATAGATTTCAATAAGCTGATTTTTCCACCTGCACATGAGTATACTGTATGCTATACCAAAAATAATGGCACCCAAGAAAAATATGGGGACATGAAGCAATGAGAAATAACAATGTGGCTAATAAGTTTAATATTGTCTAATCAAAAGTCAATTGTTTTTAACACGTCTTGCCTACATAACATCAGTGAGTTTGAGAGTCAATTTTTCCAGGTTTCAATAGAGTTTGTGTCAGGTGAATCAAATTGTAGATTTTTCGACTCGTAAGTAGTGACATGGAGAGTATTCACCTCTTCAGCCATTATTTTATTGGTCATGGGGCAATATAAACGTACACCTTCTTTCAGGCATCTTTATTTATGCATTATAGTTTGTTTTAAACAACATAGTTATTACTTAAAGTGAATTTGGTTATTTTCAGGCATTTTTTATACTCTAGTTTATGATCAACACACTTATTTCGTTTGTATGTTCTCTAGTCTCCCATATGGTCAACACACTTTGCCTTATTTCATTTGTGTGTTCTCTAGTTCCCAAAGGTCGATTAATGATAACATGGATTTGGCCTAATTCGTCACCCATATGCATACCCAAACAAATATTTGTTGTTTCAAAATACATAGGTGAAAAAAAAAGTAAAATATGTTGTAAGCAATGGAATACTTCAGTGAGACATGGATCTATTAAGCAGGTTTTGAGGAAATTTGCTTCAAGTAAATGCATAGATTGTAAAATTTCGTGTTTACCTTAATGTACAGTACAAAGTATCATATAATTATTGTGGAATTAAAGTAATTATTTTTACCTATTTTTATTCATCTTTACTGATCATTTTTGGAGCTGACTTTACAATATGGGTAAGTATACAGTATGAGCTCTCACCACTCCCATATAAGCAAGAGAAGTGTAGTTGGTTTTGTCTTTTTCAGTATATAGTCTGCCATAGTTGCCTTATGTTAATTGACGTTTGAACGCAAAACATTTCAAGTAGAAAATGCAGTCTGTAAATAAAAATACAGTCATATGTAGCACAGTATGTTAGGTCATTGCACATATTCTAGTGTTAGCGTAGCCTTGGCACAAATGCATTATATGCTGTTAGAGTAGCTGTAAATAGAGCATAAACAGAGGTTATTTTTTCAATTTTATGTCTCCAAATCAACACTTCTCCTGAGCGTGTATTTTTTCAACTTTGATGGGACATTTTGCTCTCATCATAAGTATAATTGTTTTAACAAACGCAGCAAGACAAAGAAAGAGCCAAAAGAGTACTGATGATAAGTTTATAATTAGGTTAAGATAGACAGTGGGGAAAATAAGTATTTGATACGCTGCCGATTTAGCAAGTTTTCCCACCTACAATGTATGTATGGGTCTATTGTTTTTATCGTAGGCACACTTTTACTGTAAGACACTGAATCCAAAAATCCAGAAAATCACATTGTATGAATTTTAAATAATTAAATTGTATTTTATTTCATGAAATAAGTATTTGATACAATAGAAAAATATAACTTAATAATGTTTGATATAGAAACAATTGTTGTCAGATGTTTCCTGTAGTTCTTGACCAAGTGTGCACACACTGCAGCAGGAATTTCTGGTCCTCCATACAACTCTTCTCCAGATCTTTCAGGGTTCAGATTCCTGATTTTTCTCAGAATCACCCAGGTGAAATCTTGCATGGAGCTTCAGACTGAGGAAGATCGACAGTCATCTTGTGTTTCTTCCATTTTCCAATAACTGCACCAACAGTTGTTGCCTTCTTACCAAGCTGCTTGCCTATTGCCCTGTAGCTCATCCCATAATAAGGCTTATCTTATCTTATCCCAGCCTTGAGCAGGTCTACAATTTTGTCCCTGGTATCGTTAGACCGCTCTTTGGTTTTGGGTATAGTGGAGAGGCTGTAGTGTAATTGATTTCGCCTGTGGACAGGTGTCTTTTATACAGGTAACAAGTTCAAACAGGTGCAATTATAATTGCGCAATAGGAGGGCTTCTTAAAAAAACAGAGATGGAATTCTTGCTGGTTGGTATGTGATCAAATACGTATTTCATGCAATAAAATGCAAATTAATTATTTAATAATCATATAATGTGATTTTCTGGATTTTTTTATTTCTGTTTCTCACAGTTGAAGTGTACCTACGATAAAAAAAAATTACAGACCTCTCTATTTTTTGTAGGTGACTTAATGAAATAAGTTACAATAATTGTTATGTTAATGGAAAATTAATGTTAATGTTTAACAAGACTATGTTTGTTTTGGTGGGGTGGTTGCTGTTTAGATGGGTTGGGATTTTATTCATATACACTTGTATGGTACAGAACAGTAAACCCTTATTAGAAATGTATAATGTGTGTTGGTGGTGATGCTGTTAACATTTTAACATCATGTAGGCAAGTGTTCATATGCACCTTTGCAAGAATACGAATAAATAAATAAAACAAACAAGTGGAATGCTTGTTTTTATTCAAAGTCCCTCCTTAAATGTGTTGCCTTATACTGTACATACCAATTATTTGATCTACAGATTTGCATGCATTATTGTGATTAAGCACTCTGCTTTAACCCTCACTGTTTTATGCATGCCAATGTGATTAAATTATTCTCAGACAAAGTGACATGGTTAACATCTGAGACAAAATCTGAGACAACTAATAGACTTCCTTATTTATGGGTTTTAAAGTCAAATCATCAATGTTTTTGTGTGTTTTTCCTTCAAAATATTGATAAAGCATGTTTAAATAAAAATAAGGTACCCCAGTCCTATAAGAATTTAATTTTCTAGTACTGAGGTGATTGTGTCACTACATTGTAATCTGGTAAATAGTTAAGATGTTTTACTGACAGAGCACACTAGGATTATAGGATTATTGTAGCATGCAAATAACTCTAAACATATGTAAATCAGGTATTTGCATGCATGAATTGGTATTAATAGCCATGTCAATTTCAGAGTTGCTGAGTTGAGACTGAGTTGGGAAAAATAATGATTTTTCTGACCCCTTTATTAAATAAATGCACTGGAATTATTATTGAATTATTAAATTATTATAATATCTAAAAGGTATAAACATTCAAATGACTGGTCATTTTGTGGATTTTCCTAGACCTAGCGCTTAAGGTACTGGACTCTGGACCAGAAGGTCCAGGGTTCAAATCCCACCTCTGCCAAGCTTCCACAGTTGGGTCCTTGAGCAAAACCCTTAACCTACAACTGCTTGTATTGTGAGACTGTATCAGTTGTAAGTCAATCTGGAAAAATGTCTGCTAAATGCCGTAAAAGTAAGCCTGTGTCCACAGCTGCCTAAGCTTTCTGAATTTGGCTGACAGAAGTGCAACTATGATTGAGCTTCTGCTGTTGTAGCCCATCCAACTTAACGTGCATTCTGAGGTGGTTTTATGCTCACCACTCTTGTACAGAGTAGCTATATGAGTTACTGTTCTGTCAGCTGGAACCTGTCTGACCATTCTCCATTGACCTCTCTCATCAACAAGCCATTTCTGCTCGCAAAACTACTTTTTTTAATTACACAATTCTGAGTAAACTCTAGAGACTGTGTGAATCCCAGGAGATTGGCAGTTATACAAATATTCAAACCAGCCCGACTGGCACCAACAGGAATGATTGATGTCAACATTGCCTGGGTATAGATGGATGAATGGATGGATGGAATATGGCATAACTTGAGTATAAAATAATATAAGGGGGGGAAAAGAATACAAATCTAAAAAAGAAACATAGCAAAAAAATGGGACAAGAACAATAACGAATGATTTTATGAATTGTACTGCTGCCACATGATTAACAGATTAGAACATTGCATGGTTGTCTCTGTGAACAGGTGTTCCTAATAAAGAGATCAGTGAGTCTTTAAGCTTCATTCGACAGTAAAATGCAAAACATGTCTTGATCATGGGACATATAATTCAGAGTCAATCTTTTATTGGTTTGATGGTTACTTGTTTTTTTTTTAGTTTGTACATGTTATACGTGCCTTAATGACTTCATGTCAAAGTTTTTCTTGTCTAGCTGTATGCAGATGCCAAACATGCTGGAACACGCATATCATCACGGCAGTCAGAGCAAATATATCCTTCTCATTATTGTTGAGAGTTCTTGTTTCCTATGTTATTCTTTTTCTGTCTCTTTCAGTGCAACTTGTCCTGCTGTCTAACTGGCACCTGGGTTCTGGTGCTATTTAGGAACACTGGCTTTCAAAATGCAACATTAATGTTGATTATGTTAGCACTAGTGCTTATATCTAATGTTTGTTTAATTTGCCCCAATTAGTCATTGTGTGTCTAGTGATTTATAATCAGTACTTCAAAGTTCCTACTTATAAGATGGATGAACATGCAGAGTAGTTGGTAAGTAAGCAATGTTTATTTCAGTAAGAACTGCATGGTGAAGTGGTGAAATTATTACAAGCATTACTGCCAGGATATTTCATCTGCACAATAGAGCATGAACACAAATCTCAGCGTGACTGAGTAAAATTTCAAGTCCATCCATGTACAGAAAGAGTGATGTTTATCAGACAAATGAGCTGTCTTCTTCCAACCTTCTCCATTCGCCCCACATTTCTTGTCTCTTTTTTTACCCCCACCAGCCCAGTTGTCATGGCAATATAGCACATGTTGCCATGGGGAGATGCTCATCTGCTACTTGAGCCGGGGCGCAAATGCGGCCAACTGCAAATGAAAGAGAAAGGAAGGAAAACACTTCTGTTGGGTGCTACAGATGTGGAAATTAAAAGCTATGCAGAAGGCAATGAAGGAGATGTTCAGGCCTAGCAAAACTGCTTTGCTCCTTGGTAACGTGTTTGCTATTAATATGAGTCTTGAATAAAGATGGCAGCTATTCCAGGTTTCATTATAAGTCACAGAAAAGAAAGCACAGATGCTTTGCATTAATCTTGTATTGTCTTTCTAGCAGATTATAACCACTGTATAAATAACAGAGCATGTAAGCATGTAAGCAAGTAAAATGTAAAATAAAAAAACAGTACTAACACTGTAAGAGAGGGAAAGAATTGGACTAAAGAGAAGCAATATGGCTGGATGACTGGATGAATATTACTGTATATTCAGCAAAAAAAATCACAAATATGCATTGGCCAGTGACCCTGAAACTTTCACCTGTGATGCAATATATGCAATGAAGCATATAATGATAATAACAATTATTTTCCCAACGTATTTATTAGTACTGGCCATTCCAAATTTACTCATTTTTGCAGTACTTTCATGGCAACAAACAGCTACTGCAAGAAAAAAACAAACACACACACACACACACACATACACACACACACACACATACACACACACACACACACACACACACACACACACACA
>JAUZST010006752.1:0-14634 GCA_034779995.1 Parotocinclus haroldoi
TATATATATATAATATATAATCAGTATTGATAATTCTGGAATTTAATTGATGTTTGTTTACCAAAATTCTCACTTTTTCAGACCTTTATGGGGCTAAATAGGGAACTATAAGTATGATGTGTTGAGTTCACTCTTAGAAGAAGGTTAAAAAGGTTAACATTTTCCCAGCTCCTTACCTCTGCAAAGAGAAAAGCTATACTTGCACATAAAAGAAAAGAGGATCATAGGGGGCAAGAAACAGAGACAGAAATTAAAGCAGTGAGTTGGATTTAAAAGATGATCTGAAAAAAAAACCAGTAAGAAACTTGTTTAATTCAGATAATGTACCAGTGCAGCACTGTTAGATTCATCAGGGAAACTCAGAATAGGAATGCTGATAGAGAATGGATATGTATAGCAAATCAGCTTAACAATATAAGAGCATATTCCACATCCTTCATACAACCTGTTTATCAAGTTACGTGTGTTAAATGCAATATGACATCATGATATCGTGTTCATGCAACAGTAACCAATTATTTATTTTCTCTTTTTGTTGATTAGGTTGTTCTTCACCCAACTCCAAACAGTCCAAAGCAGTCTGAGCTGCATAAGATGACTGTGACTAAGGCATGTCCTGATCAAGATCTAAAGATCAAACTTGCTATACGGATGGACAAGCCTCAGAACATGAAGGCATGCGGGTAAGCACAAAAATTGTTGGTGTCAATGACTTAATCAGTGTGATTTAAAAAACAGAGCTGAAGGTGCAATGGTGCAGTGCAGTTTTTTTAAACTTGTACTAAGCCAAAACAGCATTTTCACATTAATATTTACTTTTTTTCAGTAATGTAGGGTGCAGTTTGTGCTGTGCTACAGCTTGGGTTGTTGTTGATAGATAATCTTAAAGTAAGGTTTACTTCAATTAATACAGTGAACCAGACTGTAGTGCAGTGCTTATGACGGATGTTTTTTTTATTTTTTAAACATGCATATATCATTCTACTGACAGTAAAAACTGTATAATCCTTTCACACACACGATAGGCTATGCTAGGTGAGACTGAATGTATTTTAAAAATGTATTCCTCAGTCAGACAATCCATAATTTAATACAAAACATTATGCCATCTGGATTAGTGAAATTGTAATCTGAATATTCTTATCTTTTGCATTAATAGCAAACAACAATTGCACAGTTTTTCTTTGCTTGTGGATGTAGTATGTATTTATTGTGTTGTGTAATTTTTTTATAAATATAAATGTATTTATTATTCCATGTTGTCAAACAAGTCATGAATGGTGCCTGTGTAATAATATTTGTTCATGTTGATTTATAAAATGTTTGGATTAGCTGTAGTAAAATTTCGGTGACCAGTTTTCTAGATGATACAGCAACATAGAAGAAAAAGTAGGTACACCAAAAATATTGGAAGCTTTAGAGCTGACATAAGTTAAAGTGGATTGCATAGACATACCCTGGAGCAGAAACTCCTAGCTGAAGAAACTTAAGAAACGCATCTGTATACATGTTTGGAACTCATATAAACATCTTAAAACACAGAACAAGGGGTGTAAAGCCCTAAGAATAAAGGATAATAAAGTGGCATGGCAAACCTGCAATACATGCTGGAAGCTACAGAGGACACGGCACCCACCTCGTCACTGATCGGGACACCTACAGTTGAATCTTTAATCTAGCAATTTGACCCTGAATAGTCCATTGGTCTGTTTAATTTATTTTTCTACAAATCCAATAAAAAATTCAGACTTTGAAAATAGGCATCCTAAATAAAGCTCTCCATGGTGCAATCGCCCAAACACGATGGTATGTTCAATTGGTGAAGAAAATGAACCTATAAGTTATGCCAATCACAATAAAACCCAAAATTAAATGAAGAAATGGTTCGAGATCATAGACATTTCTCTTATTTTAGGATTATATTATGTGCATTATATTAGTCTGTAGGGGTGAATACAGACACTCCCACAGTTTTAGTGCCAGTAAGACATACTGAAACTGCATTAGTCTCAGTGGCTATAAAGTTTTACTTTATTTTCACTTTAATTTTAATCAATAAAGTCATTATTGATTGATTGATGACTTATAAATTATTACACAACTTTGCTTTATTCGAGCTTTTAATCAATGATTACATATGGATATATGTGTAAAACAATCATTGGGAGGGTCAGAACAGATTAATAAGATAAGATAGCCTTTTATTATTCCTATACTTTTTGCTGGGAAATGAAATTCTGACTTTCAAACTAATCAGTGTTCAAACGGCCTTCTGGAACCAATAAGTCAAATAAAAATACGTGTACTTAGGGTATACAGCAATAATGCATCAGATGTTTGACTTTTTACATTTACATTTTACGGCATTTAGGCGATGCCCTTATCCAGAGCGACTTACAATTAATACAGTCTTACAATCCAAGCAATTGTGGGTTAAGAGCCTTGCTCAAGGACCCAACTGTGGCGGTGGTGGGATTTGAACCATGGACCTTCTGGTCCATAGTCCAGTACCTTAGACCACCACAGTGGCCTAGTGGTTTTAAGCTGTTTTTAGACATAGTCCATTAGTGAACTATGAAGTAGGTGAGTCTTAAACTTAAATTTACCTTTTCTATATGAAGGTATTTGTGGGCTTTTGGTAAGAACGTTTGGAAGCGATGGAAGAAGAGATTCTTCGTTCTGGTCCAGGTATGTGAGCATGACTTTGTGTTTTAAACCGTTAAAACATGGAACAGGCTTTTATTGTAAAAAGAAGCTAAGCTGAGAATATGCATGTGTCTATGTAAATATTGCTACAGGTGAGCCAGTACACATTTGCCATGTGCAGCTATCGGGAAAAAAAGTCAGAGCCGCAAGAGCTACTGCAGCTGGATGGTTATACTGTGGATTACACTGATCCACAGCCAGGTACACACAAACACAGATACTTGTACACCGCATCACACATAAGTAATTATGAATGGGGCAAAAACAAGTTTTTCACCATATTCATTTATTCATATTCTTAAGACAAGATACATCAGCATGTGATATCTCACATATGCCCCGCTTATCTGTTAAAAAATGTATTTTCATATTTTCTTTCCTAATAACTGAATAAAATATAGTAGATTGTTCCCCTTCACAGACTTTCTTATGAAGATTTTAAGTGGCACAATTTCACAAGTGTCTTTTGGCATCAACTAGTTTCAGCTCTAATATCTGATTGCACTGAACTCATTTGACGTTCTGATCATATGACCTAAAAGTTTCTCCCATCTGCACATAAGATCTTTGGAGCTTAGCCAGTGTCTCCTACCAAGGCCCTCCTCCCCTGATTACATAGTTTAATGGGGTGGCCTGCTGTAGGCGGAGTCCTGGTTGGACCAAACTTCCATTTAAGAATTATGGAGGCCAGTGTGCTCTTGGGAATTTTCAGTGCAGCAGATATTTGTAGACTTCTCCAGATCTCTGCCTCCACACACTTCTGTCTTTGGTTTTTGCTCTTATATGTATTATGAGCTGTGAGAAGTTATATAGTCAGGGGTGTCTTTTCAAATCGTCTCTAATCAACTGAATTTACCACAGGTATACAAAAAGTCCTCAAAATAAAAAAGTGAAAGGGTCTAAAGACTTTCCTAATGCAGTTTAAATAACACAATATCTTAAAACTATACGGTAAATATACTTTAGCCTTTATTCTAAACACTCAATCTAAATTCTGAAAGTGAATTTTATATCGATAAATCAAACTGTGGGGATAAACTTCTATCTTCTATCACTGACACCTTATCTCCAAACTACACAGTATTTATAGCAGATTTTTAAAACATACCAAAAATGTTATTAAGGTAACTTTATATACAGAATATATCCGATTGCTTAGTTTGGTCGGTGTTTTTGTGTATTACATGCACATACAAGTCCTTAGTAAGTAATTAATCTTGCCATTCTTAGGCTTAGATGGTGGCCGGGCTTTTTTTAATGCCGTAAAGGAGGGCGACACTGTGATCTTCGCCAGCGATGATGAACAGGACCGCATCCTGTGGGTGCAGGCCATGTACAGGGCCACAGGTCAATCACATAAACCAGTCCCACCCACCCAGGTCCAGAAACTAAACTCCAAGGGTGGAGCTTCTGCCCAGATGGATGCACCCATCTCTCAGTTCTGTAAGTTTTGAAAAGAATACACACACTATTTACCTGTATGCCTGGTTTAAGGGGGATATGATATGCCCCTGGGATATGATTTGGTTTAAGAGCAACGTTAAATGAACATTGACTAATATATATATATATATATATATCCAGTAACCAGTAACTGCAGTACTTATCTTTCATATACCACACAAAGCACATTTTATTTTTAAATAAATTTATTTATCATTTTAATTAAAAAAAAGATCAAAAGTTTTATATACACGTATGAATCATCTTAAACATTTGTAGGTAAACAATAATATTAAAATCACATCTATTGACACTTTTACAGCCAGCTTGCTCTAGTAAGATTGTAACATGTTATAATTGACTTGGGATCAATGAATATTGAGAAACGTATAACTAACTTGTACAATAGTTTGCATTCTTAGCAGATTGCAGCAGTGAAACAAGGTAAGGGAGGAGTGTGTAGAGTGGAGTGTGTTCCCTTCTCTGTTGTAGATTTTAGACTGCTCGCCAAAAACAAAAAGATTGAGCAGCTTTCAGAATATAACCACTTTATAGTTTGATTGTCTTGGCACTCTGATATATATATATATGATTGTTGTTTATGTTACTGTATAACCCCAAATTTAAAAAGTCAATCACTGTGGGAAAGGAAAAAATAATAAATAAAAATGCAATAAAAATGTTTCTTACATTTATATTGACTATTATTTCATTGCAGACAGTATGAACCAGAGATATTTCATGTTTTATTTGGTCAACGTCATTTCAAAAGCTAATAAACATCCATCCCTGAATTTCCAAGCACAAAGTGAATGTGCTTTGATCACTTTGTCCCATTCTTCCTGCAAACACTTAAGATGTGCAACATAACTTAGTTGTCAATTTTTTTATTTCAAAATTCTCCACACTGGGGCCAGTCCAGTACATGCTCCCTTCTTCTGCCACAGTCATGGCTTTGTAATGTGTGCAGCATGCGGTTTTGCTTTGTCTTGTTGAAAAATTCATGGACATTTCTGGAATAGGTGTTGAAAGCAACATATGTTAGTCTGAAATTTCAATATACTTTTCTGTATTAATGCTGACATGGGTAACGCAAGGCTTCTTATTTCACAGTAAAGGTTTAAGTGGCATTTGTGAATGTAACTCCGTATTTTAGTGCTTGACAAAGTTTTGCCAAGGTAATACCTTGCTCATGTGGTTATATCAGCTTTTGCTGAATAGTGGTTCTTGATGCAGTGTTGTATAAGAGCACAAAAACCACAGACATTCACAGCTTAAGCTTGCACCCTTGCCCATTCTGCACTAAAATTCCTCCTGATTCATTGAATTGTTTAATGATATTATGCACTGTAGAGGGAGAATTATGCAAATCCCTTCCAATCTTTCTTTGAGGTACATTGTTTTGTAACATTTCTGTATTTTTCTTACACATTTACTGACAAACTGGAGATTCTCTGCCCATTTTTGCACCTCTATGACTCAGTCTTCCCTGGATGCTGCTTTACCTCATTATGTTTACACATCAACCTGTTTAGAATCTGATTATTATTTAGTTTTCTTAACCTCACTAATACCCTTAAATTACACCATACCAACTTTTTATGGAATGCATTGTAGGTCTGAATTTAATAAATGGATGCATATTAACAAAAGAAATTAAGTTGACCAGGCAAAACATACAATATATTGGGTTCATGCTTGTCAAAGTCAAAGAAAACTGTGTTTTTAATTTACATTTCTCATAATGTAGCAACATTTTTGGACTTGTATGTTATATATTTAGTAAAGATTAATCTAAATTCATTTTGATTTAGCATTGTCTTATCAATAGCATTTTAAATCTCTTTAAACGAACATATTCAGTTTATAAATTGCAGGAACATTAATCCTAAATGTCTATAACAATCTGAAAGCTGCTCAATCTTTGAAATTTGAAACATGGAAGCAATATGTTAATAGGCAGATCCTTTGGTCTCTAATTACTTGCGTTCAGAAGTACAAATGCATCTTTAGTAAAACATGGCCTTTTTAGATCCGATAATTGAGAAAGTGTTTTAAAGGCCTTCGTTTCTTTAGGTGGTCTATATGAAATAGATCCTGCTATTCAGTACCCATGTTTTTGGTGTGCACCTTTCAAGAAACTGTTCAGAGTATGTTTCTTTATCCTAAAATTGTTTTTTGTTGTGGTGGTGATGTAAGCCCACACTAACGATCACACCAACCTAAAACAATATGGAATATGAATCTTGTATGGTCTTGCTAATAGACAGCCATACAAACCAGCATGAAAAGCACAGCTTGAGGTTCAAGGTTGTTTGTTATTAAAAACCTTTCTACTTAAATAAATACTCATGTTGTGTTTTGAAAGCTGGTATGCTGGTCAGTTAGCAAGACCATACAAGTTTCATATTCCATATTGTTTTAAGTTGGTTTATGATGGTTAGTGCTGGTCTAGAGATGGTTTAGTTGGTTTCTGGAAAAGCTGTTTTACCCACATTCCAGTCTCCAAAACACAGTATATACTGGTGTTTGTTGTAATATTTTCACAGAGCTGTGTTTTAATATGATTAATTATGTACACCAATACACTTAATGAAATATGAGAGTTTATTACTATTATTCCAACATGGTTTTCTCAATTAACAATATTGTTCAGTAGATGAACGTTGGTTGCTAATGCAATTTAGCCGATGCCATTTAACTTCCTTACTACAACACAACACTTGTTCCAAGCTCCCCTGTAACGTTTCACACCTACAGACCTAGCTGATGTCAAAAGGGGTAACAAATAACATGTCCCTTTTAAAGAACACTGCACTCACACGAGAGGAACTCCACTCCAAGATGCAGTTGATTTTAGCAGATTCTAGAATGCTACAACGGTTCTTATAATATGTCCTAAAAAACGCTGATTTACAAAATATTGTAGATAAATGAACATACTGAATGACGCCATCCCTATGACTTTTGGGGAAATATCAATATAAACTGGATATAGTTTGGAAGATGGTGATCCAATTTTTTTAAACAAGTGCCATGACATGATCCCACAACAGAAAGATGAAGAGGTTAAATTAGAAGAGATGGTGGCCGCTTGATTGGACCACTACAACCAATCAACTTTTAGGAAAACTGCACATGCAAATAGTCTCCAATAAGTCCAAGGGTTTCTATTGGCAACAGAACCTGATACTTGGACTTTTGAGGTTTGGTAACTACAAACGTGTGCTAGTGGAATAATTACCTTTTAAACATTACATTAAAACATGTTTCCTGCATTTATATATTACTTACATAGTTGTATTTTGGTCAAAGTTGCTTGTTCATGGTGACATTGGGTTTGGATGATTCATCTGAGGCTTTAATTTTATCTGCGCTATTGACGCTAACCTTGATAGTAAAGATTCAAGACATGTTTAGTAATCTAAGATGTTTAATAAAATAAGATTAACTAATAAAGACTTAGTAATGGAGAATATTTATAATTACTATAATTACTACTTCTTTGTATTGATTCAGTGCTTTCAAAGAATCCTTATAGCTGCTGATGCTGGCACAAAATATGCATTATTGGTATTTCAGTTTGGATCTCTAAAAGGTGTAATAAATTGCCAGTAGTCTCAATTGAACTACAGCCCACTTATAAAGATTGCAGATTTAAGAATCCTCATTAAAATCAACTGCATCTGCACAAAGAAACAAGACACACAGTCTTTATCTTTCTTCCCATCTTTCTCTCTTTGTCCTTTCCCCTTGTTCTCTTTGTCTGTCTGTCTTTCTCTGACATTGTCCCACACCAGCTCAGACTACACTATCATGTTGGTACAGGTTGTTGTTTTTACATTGTGTTTTTCTTCCTTCATGCTTTGCTTGTACCCTTCTTTAGTCGTGCAGCTGTAGTGGGGTCAGGGTTTTCGTGTCTGCATTTTTCCTTCAGCCTTGTTGCTAGTCTTTATGTTATTCTGATTTGTCCCTTCTTACCCTGCTGTCTTCTAGCTGGACTCAAGGGTAAGTGCTTCCCTGTTAGCTAGCACCAGTCAGATAATCCTAAAATCATTATCTGACAAATACAATGTGCTTTTTTTACTCTCTTTGTCCCTCCTCATTTTTCTTTTATCTCGAATCTCGCTTTACATGCCTTAAGTAGCAAAGTAGACTCTCCTTTTTATAGTCCATTAATTGGCTGTAGGCCTAATATATAAACTTCCATTATTTTGCTGGTATAGGATGCATGATTTTTTTTATTTCTTTTTTGTTATCATAGAGCTAAACTATTATGATTAATTTCTTTGCATACTTGCCTTCTCTACCATAATTATATCTGGTGTGAGAAACCCCCGCTGAGTAAAGCTAAATGATTAATTTGGTGTTCAAACATTTGAACAAAATTTTTCAATAATACAAGTATTACATATAATATTGCGCAGTACTTATATATAAAAGAAAGGTGATTGGTGCATGCTGTTTCCAGTAGGAATCAAATTTGATCAGATTGAAAACTGGAAAAAATATCATTCTTTAATTAAGTGTATAACAGAATGTTTTTGGCGTTGATTTAGAAGAGTTGGCAAATATGTATGCGGAGTATTCTGAATGCCAATGCCAAGGACTTGGTATTGCCATCTTTTTGTTGCCATGAAATACTCCCAGTCTTCTACTACTTATCAGATTCTCTGGGTCTGTTAGTGAGTCCTGTGAGTCCCAGCATAGCTTCTTTAGCAGTGAGATTCCATTTTGAATTTGTGTTCTGATTACCCATTTATTGCTTGAATAGGTGAGCATTCAAGTGTCATCTCCTTCATTTAGATGGTGGCAAAAGGGCAGGGTTTTGTTTCTTTTCATTGTTATTTCCCATTTTCCCAGAGAATGAATGACCCAATTTTAGCCCCTGTTGGCTTCATGCTAAACCCATATTACTGCAACAAAACTGTAATGCTAGCCTGTTAGCGTGCCACTGTAGTGGCTTGCTTGCTAGTGTGCTCAGCAAGTGTTGTGAACACACTGAACAACCTTCAAGTATTGTCAACTTGCATATGCTGATAAAATAATGAATGAAAATGCCCACTCTTTGCTAACTGTATGAACAGTGTGGGATATTATTTTAATTTATTTATTTTTGCATGTCACTGGAAAGCATAGCGGCTTGACTCATTATCTTCCCGCATGTGATTCTCAATAATCATGGCGCATTTTTGTACACCCATAAAAAATGTGTAACCAATTAATGTAATTCCTTCGCCAACTATGTAGTCTTAATGGAAAATAAATGGAAATAAACTGCCATATATTAGTTCTATGCGTACTGCTGATAATACATTGATTTTAGCCAATAGATCCCAGCTGTTATAACATTGGTATATAATGTATATTAGGTAATAACATTGTTAAAGCATTGTTAAAGCCCTTCTCTTAAGCTTTTACTCCCTTACCCTTCCCCAGCACTTTCCATTCTGTATTTACTAATATATTCATCCAATTCTCTCCATGCTGTTCTTGCTTTACTTACACATACTATCATAAATTCTCCAGTAGTTTTTTTTTATATTTTTTTATATATTATTATGTTGACAGCAGTGTCTTTTTATGTTTAATGCATTTTCTTATGAAGTCTGTCCACTCAATCTTTTCTGTAGTGAAACTCATTTCCACATTATCTTACTTGCTTATATTTATTCATTTCTTTGTCTTTATCATAGTTTGCCCATAAATACATATTCCCTTTTCAGTCCTTTTTTTGCCAGACATTTTGGGTCAGACAACACAGTTTGAATTTAAACCATCCCTAATCCAATTAATCTAAAAGATAAAATGCTACAGATCTATCTTCTCTCTATGTGAAAATGTTTGAATACTGCCCAGTCACCACCACTCACATTCATACTCATTTCCACCTGTTTATGTGTATAAAGAGGCAGTGAGCTGCTAGTCACAATGCTGAGCTAAGAGACATTGCACACATAATTCCCCGTCATAAATACACAGCCATCACTGCACTAGCTCAGATTCTATCATCTATTACTTCCATAACATTCACTTTAACAAACAGTAATCTCATTACAGACGTATTAAGTTGTTTTCCAATAGGAAATAAATTATACAATATATGCCGTTTTCTATTTTTAAAAATTGCAACGTATGTATTTTGAAATGTATGCACTACATTTGCAAATACTAAAACAAAAAAAAAACAGATTTTCAACATTATTTTGTTTAGGAACGTATTTTCTTATTTTCATATAACCTCTCTATGAAAACTTCATAACTTTTAATCTTTCCAATAAAATACAAATATAAACTTACTAATCAAAACAAACTAATACTCCTCTGATTCTCTGACATTTTTCATTTTTACAAGCACACAATCCATTATTTATTTATAAGTGAATGGCATTAATCAGTTGTGAATGGCAGTATCTATTGTATTCATGTGAATGAAAAGCATTATTCAAATTCATCATTGAGATTTTCTCCACAATCCACTTTCCCTTGAGTTAAAGGTAATGGTCTTTGGAATTGAAATCATAGTGAGAGTTTGGAAAAACTGCACCCAAATCAGTCCATGCATGCCCATCCAGTTCAAACATGGGTTGATGAATTGAATTTGAGCATTGCCCAGTTCCATATTGCTAGAAATTTTTGAACGCTCCTTGACTTCTGCTGCAAGTTGACAATGTAATCGCTGAAAGTCTTTGGTTTGCTTTAGAACAGAGTAGTTCGATAAGATGTTTATCTTTTGGTTAAGAAATGCAGATACTTCTACAGACAGTTTTGCTAATTTCCTCTTCCTTATGCCATCCCACCTAATTTTCCTGTGGCTTGTGCAACTGGATGGACAGATGCTGATCGGGCACAGAAGCACGGCATGGATGAGTTTATCTCAGCCAATCCTTGTAACTTTGACCACGCCTCACTGTTCGAGATGGTACAGAGACTCACACTGGACTATAGGCTCAATGACAACTTTGCCTGCCTGGTAAGTTAGACAGCTTTGTAGTAGGGCCTAAAAATGAACTATTACTAAATAAGTAAGAAATAGACACAATAAACTTAATACCTATGGAGGTATTGGATATACCATGCCGGATATATGTGTGTGTGTGTGTGTGTGTGTGTGTGTGTGTGTGTGTGTGTGTGTGTGTGTGTGTGTGTGTGTGTGTGTGTGTGTGCTGTGTTTCTGTTGTTACATCTCTATTAGGCTTTGATTAAGTGACTGTGGCTTAGGTTTATTCAAAAACTCTTGTGCATGTATTGGTAATGCAGCTTGGTGCATAATTTCATTATCTGTGAGCTGTGATCCCCAAAACACAAAACACTATCTTACTTCTCACTCCACACATCTTGATCCTCTATACTTTGCTTTGTTCTGCTTACAGGGCTGGTTTAGCCCAGGTCAGGTCTGTGTTCTGGATGAGTACTGTGCTCGAAATGGGGTAAGGGGATGCCATCGACATTTGGGCTACCTTAGAGACCTGCTGGAAAGAGCGGACACAGGTCACATGATTGACCCAACGCTGCTGCACTACAGCTTCGCTTTCTGTGCCTCCCACGTCCATGGCAACAGGTACATTTAAAATTTTAGGAGACAGGGCAGAGATTGATCCATAATGACATCTGTACAGGGTACAGTTATAACAAAATCTATGTAGAGAGAAGAGGGGCAACAATACTTCTTCCATCACCTATTGATTTGCTGTTTGTCTTGTCATATTTTTTTCTCTGTTAAGTAATGAATTTTTATTTGCTCCATTACATACAATTGGTTTCACTTTATTATTTGTTGTTTCTTCTTTTAACCCATTTCTTTCCAATGTCTTAATAGTGTCCATTCAACCATAAAGGCATTCTCTCTCTTCATTTATTGTTTTTGTTCTCCAATTCATTGCACCAATGCTGCTCACCTCATCATATGTTCCTGATAGTCAGAGGGGGTCTGAGTTACAGGGGGCTGGCTCTAAGCCGGAAGGAAAAACCGAGTCTAAAAAAAGGAGGAGTTTTAAATCTCAACCAGTTCCAGTGTTTCAAAGGTAAGAAGCCAGTAACTGGAGGGAAATAAGTTATTTAGCTCTATTTGATCAAAATAGATGGAGAACATAACAATGCTAATAAAGGGAATGGTAAGACTCCTCATTATAGAATTATGTCAATTATAAGGAAATGAACGTGTGTTTTATGAGAAGCTTATGTGCTTCATGAAAAATACATTTAGAATGATAAGGAAATTGGATCTACTACTATTAGAGCTTATTTAAGTTTGATGGACAGTTAGGAGAACACGTCAGTGGGCAGAACCAGCAGCTGAAAATGCTAGTGTCAGAAGACCTAGGTTCAACACAGAGCTAGGTTTATAATGTAGATGTTGAGTGTGGCAATTTAAGATCCAAGCCACTGGGGGTACAGTCCTCGTGTCAGACCCAAGAACAGATAAACGAGGAGAGTTGCATCAGCAGGTAATGCATCATAAAAATCAGTGCCAAATGTAATATGAAGCAATTCACTGTGTTGACTCTTAATAGCAGCAACCGAAAAAGGAAATGAGATAGCACTTAGATAAGCCATTCAAAGGTTAAAAAATATTATCATGGAGCTTCATTTGTGGGGGCTGTCTGCAAAGAATTTTATTTTGATTTTAAGTATTTATACGTTTTGTGTGTGTGTGTCTGTGTGTGTATGTCTCTGTGTGTGTGTGTGTGTGTGTGTGTGTGTGTGTGTGTGTGTGTGTGTGTGTGTGTGTGTGTGTGTGTGCACCATTTAATGTTGTAACAAAAAGGAAGATCACATTTTCATCATTTTTTATGCAGAAACAATTAAACTAATTAAAATAAATTAGGTTACAGGTGTTATCTAAGGGTTAGGTGTAGGTATTTGTAATTAAGGTAGAATATTAATTATTTCAGTGGAAAGCTCCCACAAAAATAGAAAGACAAATGCCTCAGACTATCTCCCTTTAAATTACCAAATGTCCCCACAAAGATAGAAAGCTCTGATATTTTACCATGGGGCACACAAGAGGAAGAAGAAATGTTTTTTTTTTTTAATTTGTTTTTTTATTTTGTTTTTTTACACAAATGTATAACTTCTTTTTGAAAAACAAAGATTTAGGTAACTGAGGTTAAGATTGACCATGCAGCCCACCCAGTAGTACGTCAAATACACATACAAATTACAACTACTACCAAATACATTAAGGAAAAACAGCTTGCTCCACCTGACTGCAACATTACAGCATTAATACATTTGTTACATTTGATTTATTTATTGCTCACTTGTGTCTGTTCTAAAAATGAACAGAATCCCCACAATGCTTCACTGCTCACAAATATTAGGAAATATTTCATTTTGGGATATTTCGTTTTAAAATAGGATAAAGAGTATTAATTCACACTGCATGACAGTGTATTAAGTAGTATATCAAAAGTAGTACCCTTGTTGTTGTTACTGCTCAATATGAACAAACGGCCCTCAGTTCTGAATTCTGAATAAATTATTGTAATTGTTCAGCCAGAAAAGCTTTTATTCACTGCTGTGTCCAATTGTGGCTCACAGCTGTAACCACTGCTTTAACCACTACATTTGAAAGCTATTGATTTTACCAGCCAATTCCTGGATAATGCTGAACAATTAGTGTCGGTAACTGATGGCATGTGTTCATGTAAATTTGCATCCCTGATTATATTTATTAATTTAACCTTAAACCTTAACCACAGCACCACCACAGTCCAGTGTATTCATGCAGACCCAAGAGCCTCTGTTATTGTATTAATAGCACCTCTTTTTAACAGTTTTATTATTTCTGTTATCTTGTACATTTATAAATTCTACAAGTGCACTGGCCAAAAACTACAAACATGTCCTCCTAATATTCTATTTACTACATAAAGATGACATTTGTCACATAAGAACGTTTTTGCATGCACACAATATTGCCAAAAGTATTTGCTCACCTACCTTGACTCACATATGAGCTTAAGTGACATCTCATTCCTAATCCATAACGTTCAATATGACGTTGGTCCATCCATTACAGCTAGAACAGCTTCAGCTCTTCTGGAAAAGCTGTCCATAAAGTTTAGGAGTGTGTTTATGGGGATTTTCTAACCATTCTTCCAGCAGCGCATTTATGAGGTCACATACTGATGTTGGACGAGAAGGTCTGGCTCTCAGTCTCCGGACTAAGTCTCTCGGTCAGGACTCTGTGCAGTCCAGTCAAGTTCATCCACACCAGACTCTGCCGTCCATGAATTAATGGACCTTGCTTTGGGCACTAGTGCACAGTCATGTAGGAAGAGGAAGGGGCCGGCTCCAAACTGTTCCCACAAAGTTGGCAGTATGGAATTGTCCAAAATGTCTTGGTATTCTGAATCATTCAGAGTTCCTTTTACTAGAACTAAGGGGCCAATGCCAGCTCCTAAAAAACAACCCCACACCATAATCCCCCCTCCACCAAACTTTACACTTGGCACATTGTAGTCAGACAAGTACCGTTCT
>JAUZST010006753.1:0-14634 GCA_034779995.1 Parotocinclus haroldoi
TTTTTAATAAACATTAAGAATTCCACCATTCAAAATATTTAAAATCACAATAATAACATAGAAAAAATAATAATAAATATAAAATAA
Source organism: Parotocinclus haroldoi (assembly GCA_034779995.1). Classification (NCBI taxonomy): domain Eukaryota; kingdom Metazoa; phylum Chordata; class Actinopteri; order Siluriformes; family Loricariidae; genus Parotocinclus; species Parotocinclus haroldoi. Next base: position 88 of record JAUZST010006753.1, read on the forward strand.
AATTACTTTAATAATAAAATAAAATCATTTAAACTTTTTTCATTATGATCAATGCATTACACACACACGTGCATGTGAGTGACCTTGTTGATGACCTCATTGATGATGTCACTCTTACCTGATCCAGTTTGTCGGTTTGTGATTTCAGTCTGCAGACGTTCACCTTCATGTCTGTGTTTTCCTCCTCCATCGTCTGAAGCCTAAGCAGATAATTTTTAATTACATCTGTTCTGTGTGTATGTGTATGTCTGTGTGTATATATATGTGTGTGTGTGTGTGTGTGTGTGTGTGTGTGTGTGTGTGTGTGTGTGTGTGTGTGTGCATGTACCTGTTACTGAGCAGCTCGATTTGGTTACTCTTATCTTTCTCCATTTTGCTATAAACGTCTCGATGTCTCTTGATTTCCTCATCCAGGATTTGTTGAGCTCGAGCCTCCTGATCCTTAATCTGCTCCTCCAGCTCATGCACCCTGCATACACGCGCACGCGCACACACACACGCGCACACACACACACACATTGTTGATACTCACACCGTGTGCACCAGCTCTGTGTGTGTGTGTGTGTGTGTGTGTGTGTGCGCGCGCGTGTGTTGGTACCTGTGTACCAGTTGTGTGTTTTCATGTTTGAGTTTAGATTTCAGGTCTCCGTTTGCCAGGCTGTCGTTCTCCAGCTCCGATACCTTCTTCTCCAGGTAACTCACCTGAGCCACACACATAAACACACACAGTAAGGATCTGAACATCCTACATTCTATAAACTGATGAATGTAGAATGATTCTGTACTTTGTCTGTGATGTCAACATCACAGGAGTCGATGCTATCGTGGAATAAATCCTCTGTGCTGCCATGGCTGCTGCTAAAGTTACTGTGATGGAAGAGCTGCCTAAAAAAACAACAAAAAAGAGAGAAGGAGGGTTTAGGATTCACCAAAACAAACAGAAATAACAATAACAAATATGCATTACACAGTCTATTTACACACTCAGGGTTTGCACACACTGGATTCCAACACACACACACTTTAAAACTTAGGATTTAAACACACTGTCAAAATTTAAACACAGAGTTTTAAAAAAATCTATCGTCAAACCCAAAACCAAATATAGCTTATTTATATAAACTTTGAATTAAAAACTACAGAATTTAATTTAATTCCAAATTTAAACACATGATTTTAAAAATCTGGTTTCAATCACAGCTTAATTAAAATTCAGATTCAAACATCTCATTTACACACTGTTCTACAACACAATTGGTATAAATACCTTAGACTTTTAACAATTTAAGCACTTACTCTGGATTTCAACACACTCGTTTTAAAAAAACTTAAAAATCCAGATTCAAACATGTCAAATTTTAAAAATCCTAAATATAATCATGACACTTAAAACACACCATATTTCCCTATTGACAACCGATATAAACATTCTGTAATTAAACATAGTCAATCTAAACTCAATTTACACACTTCAGATTCACACACTGTAATAAAAACACTCACTCTAATTTTAAACACCCAATTTAAGAAAGTGTTAGAATCTGGATTACATCAATCCAAACGTTAAGAGCTTTTTATCCACTGCTCAGCTCCGTGTACGTCACATGATCCAAAGTATGTGGACAGAAACATGTATTATAAAATGAATTCTAACCTTCCAAAGGCCGTGCTGGAGATCTTTCTGTTTGGGCTAAAACACAAACATTTATCAGAATCAGTATATCAGACATGCTGCTGGTTACACTTTTAAGAGATCAGCTCAAAACCTCACCTGTTGGCTTTGAGGTTTTTGAGCCGAGCCTCCAGGTCGTTGAGCAGATTCACTTTTTTACAGCACTGAGAGCAGTAAACATCCAACAACTCACTGCTGTATAAATGTCTGATCTTCTGGGGGGTGTGTCCAGCGCTGCATGGGAAACAAAACATTGTACCTGCACCATATAATACTGGAACCAGAACACAAACAGGAACCTGTATGAGCACTGGGAGGTTTGTGATCTGTGTTTGTAACCTGGATGGAAGTGAAGATCCGAGATCAGAAAAGCCGTTGGTCCTGGTGTCGTCGTCAGCGCAGGGGCTGCTGGGAACGAAATCTACATCTTCACCTTCTCCGTAATCCTCAAACTGTTCCTCAACTGAAATCACAGACGCCGAGGCTGAAGGTACGAGCTGACACGAGCTGCACAGAAAAAAATCTGAACTTAATTTAAATCAAGAATTATAAACATTTAACTTTCTCGGATTTGTGAAGCTGTACATCTTTTTAAAAACTAATTAAAATCAATTGCATCGCGTTACCACCAGGTGGTGCCACATCACATTCTGGTGAATCTTTGACTTTTGCAGCAATATGGCGACATCTGCCTGTAACACTGATGTTTAACATGTGATTCATGTAATGTAGATAGAAATACAGTGTTCCCTCGCCACTTCGCGGTTCACCTTTCGCGGCCTCGGTGCATCGCGGGTTTTCAAAAAATATTAATGGAAAAAATATATCGCGGATTTTCGCGGAACTTTTACATTTAAAAAAATCACAAAATGTATAAAAATATCAAAAATATATATTCTAACAATAAAGGGATGTTATAAATATTACGATTTACAGTAAACGCCTGTTGTATCTACTTAATGTGTAGGATATGAGGTGCTGTAAGCTCGTTACGGACGGAGCATGCGTGATACGAGAGTGATGTATGGCGTGTTAAGTAAAGAGAACGTTCCATTACTTTAGCGTGTTGCTTGATTATTTAACAGTTAAAAACACTAAAATAGAGTATTTACTCAGCACATGAATACTCACCGAAAACGAGAAGTAAGACTAGAGCATCATCTGTGAAATAACTTTCATTATAGACTGAATTCATTTAAGCCCTATGATGCCACCCAAACGTTCTGCAAGTTCTACAGCTAAAATAGTGTATAAATACTTAAAGAAATATAGCGTCCCTACTTCGCGTATCTTTGTTTATCGCGGGTGGTCCTGGAACGTAACCCTCGACATAAACGAGGGAACACTGTATTTGCATTAGCTGGCTTCTATACTTCACACTATGGAAGCCCATATTCGCCACTTGACATACCTGTCAAGTTTTGGATTTAAAAATAAGGGAATTTCTCCCCTGCGTGCTTCGAGCTGTCCCACCAACCCAACCGAGGTTCAGTAGCCCTTACATCTTAAGACAGGTTTACAAGAAATATAACCACATACAACCACTTGAACCACTTATAAACTACAATTAGGTGATCAGAATCTGATGGGCCTAAATTTGTTGACACAAATGCTGTGGACATTCCTATATATGTCATTCTTATAATACAGCCTAAATGAAAACACAAAAGGGAATTGAAGCACATTTATTTATTTTACATATTTTCACCATATATACACATTGCTTGTCTTAAAGTGAAACATTTTATTTTCATTACACATTTTTAGTACCTCGTTCACTTGTGCTTCTCTGGCGTTCACTGACTTATTATACTGAGTTGTTGCAGACTTTGCATCCTTTAACACTTTTTTATAAGCAGTGGATTTGTGGGCAGGGCCAGAGTGGGTGATTTTACATGAGAATAAAGCACAAACAGTGCTGATGCCTAATGATATCCTATTTTCTGTAATAATCTTTCTCACCAGTTCTCGCAATGTTAGTGACATTTCAGTTTGGAGAGGCACAGGAATGTTTTTTAAAGTTATAATATAATACTAGAAATATACGTGAAAATACTAATACGGGCAGACGGTGGGGAAAAAAGGGGTAAAATACTGTAGTGTCCTGGCCAAAACGGGATACTTGACAGGTATGAGTCATAATGACTTAGTAACTCGTTATTATGACTTACTGTAGAATGATTTTTCCCTAAGTGGTGAAAATGGGTTTCCATTCATGGTTGGGGATGGTTGACACACACGCATTTGTATGTGTGTGTCAACGATATAGTCTTAGTTCTTAGCCTCAGTCTTAGTTCCAGTATTGAATAATCCGATTTAAAAACAATAGCACAAATAGCTCAAATAATAACCTTTCTGTAGGGTTTATAGTCAGGAGCTGTCCATTAGGATGTCATGGGGAATTCTCTCAAAGTAAATGTTTGTCTCATCTTGGATTCTTTCCATGCATAGTGTGGCATAAATGTGTGGTTTGCTCATTTAGTGCCCATTATACTTGTTTGATACTTGCTTTTAATTCTTGCATCACTTGCTTTGTACTTGTGTTGATGCACTCGGAGTTGTGTGTAAGGTGATTGATTGTGGATGACGTGTGTTCCTTTAATGTTAGTATTATTAACATGATTCTTTTTCTCTTTTCCCCTTTATTTAGCCAGAAATGTGTGTTCAATGTGGTTTGGGCACTAAGTGTTGAGTTCAGTTTATTTTGGTAAAGGCTCTTTAGTTACCTTGTGATATAATATTATGTGCATCTGCAGACACATGTACTAATAGCACTTTGTGCAGAGTTAGTCATTGTGCTTTCTGTATTCCATTGTGCTTAGTAGCAAAGGTTTTAGTGAATTTCTATAGATCTATAGTCTATAGTTGGATTTATTGTGGCTTGTGTCATGTCTGGCCATGGTGCATTGAATGAGTATGGTTAATGGTGGTGTGAACATCCTTAGTTTGGCTTGTAGTCTGCTTGCCATGTTTGGTTTACTTCAGTTTGTATCCTTGATTACTGCTGTGCTGTTTGGCTAATGAATTAACCAAGAATCATGCCTTGGTAAATGCCACTGTATTTTTTTTACACTTTATGTATTCTGAAGGCACAGTATATGGTGTGAGTGTTATGTTTTATTTCCCCATCGTTGCCCTTCCCCTTTGTGTGCATCTGACCAATTTTCTAGTTTGCCTCAGGGATCCCTAGGATCCCCGTAACAGACCAAACTGTAGACAAGGACATAATATTTGACCAAGTTTGTATTGACTTGAATGTGCTGATTACTTTTCTTACATTTCATATTAGATTACTAAAACAAAAAAAATCACCAGGATTTTGAAACCAGGATCTTCTTTTTTACTAGGCAGGAGCTTCAACCAACTAATCCATTGTACCACAAGTCTTACAGCTGCATATTTATTTCTAAAAAATTGGATTCTTGTTCTTCTGCCATGTTTTTTTTTTAATCTACCTTCCAATTTCTCTACAATCTTTTTAAACTTAAAACCCCAACTGAGATCAATCCAAAATAACTAAGTTCAATTTCCTGGCTTTCATTTCATGGGCTGCTGCAGGTCCTTGCTGTGATTGGTAATACCATACTAAATAGGAAGCAGAAATGGCACTTAATACAGTTAACAGAAATCCGTAATAAAATCAAGCTGTTCTATTTTTTAACACCCTGTGTTTAAAAATATTTTGCCCAGTACACCCTAAACCATTTTTACTTTGTGTTCCATAAATAATATGAAAAGCAGTGTCTTATACCACATCAGTGTGCTTTCTGAGATCAGTGCTCTCAGACTGAGAGAAAATCTAATAATCTCAGATGGTACACTCTGATAGTATTAAAGTGGATTTTTGCCATATTTGGACTTTCTGGTTGCAACTCATCTTTCTCAGCCACAGCTGTCAGCAGAGCAATATGGACTGCCTATGTAAAGTTTTGCAGCAGCTGATATGGGGAAACCCGTATAATGAACCTTTTGCAAATGTTCAGTATATGATTCAATTTAACCACTATGCCACTACTGTTCCTGCCAGTTTTTTTTACATTGTACACTGTAGGATGTTATCTTAGCCTGCACTTTTTCTTGAGTCGGTGTAGAATCATCAAAATGAACTTAATGTGTATGTGTATGACCATATTATTAATCTTTTTATATATGGGTTAACTGAGTTACTAGAAACCATCATATTATTCTCAGTGTAGACTTTAGTAATACAATAAAAACAGGCTACAATATGCATAAGTGATGATCTGTAGAAATATGATTGTCATGGTTAACAGGTAAAAACTGCAAGTATAGCTTCAGAGATCACTAGTTTGATTTCTGACCATGTCCCCAGATACTCTGGTTTACACCCTCTTTCCAAAGACATACATTAAGTTAACTAATAGCTTTAAATTGCCTCTAGTGTCTGAGGAGCTCCCGTCATAGTGCTTTGATGAAATTCCACCACCCGGCTCAAATAATATAGGTACCAGGGAGTAAGCATTATATCATTGTAGTTTAAATGCCAATTACTTTCCTCAGGTGAGTCATTTAATCTAGCATGAGCTTGGTGGGCTGGGCTTGCATGGATATTTTTTTAAGTATACCAGTCTAATAATTAGTTTTTTTACCTATGCTTGTCGAGAAATCCTTTGGCTTACATTTCTCTGCATCATCTCTGCGTAATCTTAGTTTTGTAGGTTTGAACGTTGAGGATAAATTGGTATTTGCTTTTCTCAGGATGCAGTGTAATTACAGAGCTGGTCCATCCAGATCACTCTTCCACTGACAAGGATACAGTAGATGCAAAGGTTACACTCAAATCTGAACTCAGCATTTCCTGTACTAGACAGGCACTTAAATCAACTAAGGCATGTGCCAAATCTTTTACATACCCATATTTTTGGGTCTCATATTCTGCACAATGTATCAAACTGGTCTGCATGGCTGTCATTTCAGAATCTTGAAAATATGATGCAGAACAAAGTCTGTCAACAATTTGCTGAAGACCAGCAGACTAAGGAATCCTGTCCTCTGGTCTGATGAACTTATTTATGTCTTGCCTACAGTCAAGCATGGTGGTGTGAATGTCATTGTTTGAGGCTGAATGGGTGTTGCCTGCTGTGGGGAGTTACAGGTCATTGAGGGAACCAGAATTCTGAACATACTGAAGCAGAGCATGTTCCTCTCCCATCAGAAACTGGATTTCTAAACACACCTCCAAGATGCCCACTGCCTTGCTAAAGAAACTGAGGTTAAAGGCCAAGCATGTCTCCAGACCTAAATCCTACTGAGAATCTGTGAGGTGGAGTGTAAGCACTCTAACATCCACCAGCTCTGTAATGTTGTCATGAAGGAATAGAAGAGGATTCCAGCAGCAACCTGTGAAGCTCTAGTGAACTCCATACCCAGTAAATTTAAGGCTGTTCTGGAAAATAAAGGTGGCCACATGAAATATTGACACTATTGAGGACTATTTGGCCATTTCACTTAGAGGTGTACTCACTTTAGTTTCCAGTGGTTTAGAATAACTAATTAAGACTAATTAGTGATTAATGTCTGTGTGTTGAGTTTTTTCAGTGCACAACAAACTTACACTGTTATACAAGCTGTAGACTGACTACTTTACATTATATCAAAGTACCATAACTTCAGTGTTGTCCTATGAAAAAGTATAATAAAATAGTTACAAAAATGTGAAGGGTGTACTCATTTTGTGAGATACTGTAAATGATTAGTCTTGAGATAACCTTGTGTGTGGTTGAAATGTCCTCTGATGCCGACAGTGACGTTAAATAATCCAAATAAATTAACCAAACAAAACTAAACTAAACAATCAGTTTAACACTAGAATGGCCAGGATTCCATAACTACTAGAATGATCACTGATAATTTTCACCGTGTAAAGTTTGCATGCATTTTTATAATATCATACAGTATAAATAAATTAATTTTTGAATTCATCTTGTTACGATACAAAAAATGTCAGAAAGACAATATTACTGTATTGTACTAATAATTATTTATTTATTTTAAGTATTTAATATGTTAATATAAGTTTTTAGTAAATGGATATATGGTACAGCCAAATGAGATTTGCTGTGAAATAAAAAATATAACAACAAAAATACTAAAAAAATGTATTGCAATTATAAAGAACAAGAATACTTAAATATGTTTTACACAACAAGTTAATAAGCTTTTTTATTTCCATAATGTCTAAAGGGCTAAATCACAGCTATACAAACTAAATGCCTAGAAAGGTAAATCTGGTCATAACATAAATAAGATTAACTGATACTGAGTGCTTGAAATTAAATTTTGAGTGCTCTCTAATTTAAGAGAGACAGTTTATATGTAAACAGTCAAAATGACCTTGTGTATTTTGAGATATACATACTCAGAACACTTCTGTGATCTGTAAAATTAATTTCAAAACAGTGTCAGACCAAAATACATTCCAATATAATAAAATGTCCAGCTCTTTGGACATGGGGGGATTAATTATGTGAAAGTTATTATATCTCAAAATTTGAAATCGGTCCCCTCTTTTCTAGTGTTAACTTACAATATATAAACATATTGTAGTTCTACAGTTTCAGAATGTAATCCATATGTTTATCTAAATACCTTGTTTCTGGCTGAGATTTTTTGGTGAACAGCTTTTAGTCCAGCAGTATCACTGATGTTATTAAAACCTCCAGCAGCACTGCTGTGTGATCCATTCACACCTGCACAACACACCAGTGTCACTGCAGTGCTGAGAAGGATGAACCACCAATGTCTGTGGTGGTCTGGACCATTAAAGAACAGAGTAATATGGACAAACAAAGCATGTAGAGAAACAGATGGAATACAATCTACAGAAGACTGTAGTACTAGTAAGTGATTCTATATGGCAATTTAAATTAATATAAACTTGATAGTGTGTATAGATACAAAAAGGGTTAATAATATTATGCACAATCTGTGTATATCTGTGTAAGCATCTTATGTGATTTTCGGCACCCATCTTATCTGTGGTTTGGCCATGAGGTCGAGCTGCAGTATAAACCTCCGCTGCTATGGAAACCCCCCAACCCCCCCATTTTTCAAAGGACTGCTGGGGCATGGCCTGTCTGGAAGTTTCTCTACTGTGCTATGGACACAGAGTGGTGCTTTCGGGCGAGCGACTCTTTGGCTCCCCCTCTCTCCCAACCTATGAACATGCCTTCCATTTCTGCTTCTCCCCCACGCATCGTGACGGGTCTGCTTTATTCTCAATCCCTTTCCCCCTTCCCCGTGGCTAGTCTTTCGTCAAATGTCATGCCCCCCCAGAACACACACAAACACACACACCTTGTTATAATGCATGTTCAGACAGGTATACTGCCACAATGTATATGTAACAATAAACTCAAATCAATCACATCGAAATCAATATATGCAGGGGTGACTGTACTGTCCTTCTTGCACACCCTTGACCTGGACTGGAGATCAACACAGACATATTACTGGCATTTACTGACAAAGTACATGAACATGAAACAACCAAGATTTAGGGTTCCTTATCCTTTTAACTTTTATACTCCCAACTGTTATTTTTTTTCTTTTTTACATTCATTTACCTACATTGGAGGATATTGAATTAGAGGATAATTGAATTTGAAATATTTCCTAATTTTTGTAAGAAGTGTATAATAAACTTGTCTATTAAGCATTTTCAGGCCTTTTACTTTACTTCCTCTTTTCCTCATTTTCTTTCTTTCTTTTGCAGTTTTGTCCAAACATACAAAGACAAACAATGATGAAGCAAACAAAGGCACATCATTGGAGAATGACATTGTTCAATCTCATATCTCTTCACAGGCAGGTGGTAATAACACTGGACCAAAAAAAAAATCCACAAGAAATGTGAGATCATGATAGAAAATGTCAAGATGACCACAAGAATAAGGTCATGTTCAACATCTGGATCAATGTCATTTTTCATAGGTGATTCAAGCATTGTTGCATTTCCTGCCTCATCCTGGCTCCATGTGTCTGACAGAATCAGTACTAGCAAACTATTATCTTGTGTAACTGGTCTCATGGCCGGCGGCAGATTGGGATATTCAACCTATTTCTTATTTTAGTAAAGAAGAAACATTGGTCAGGCAGCGTTACCAGTCATTGGGACTGTAAATGGCACTGACTTTTGACTACTTTGGCTTGGTTCAATGACAAGACACTGACAAGACATTTCTGCTGTAGAAACAGTACTGTTAAGTATACTCATCATATTAATTCAGTGTGTCCAAACAGCATCTGTAAATGTGAGCAGCTGTCTGCTGTCTTCTAACCTGACTAAGTATGTCCAAGCATACTAATTCTTAATATCGTCTGCATTGCATTTACACAGCAATGTTCATCACCAGGCATGCTTGTACTTGCTTTGTGGGCAATATTCTAATATAATTGAAATATGATGGGAGTCACAAAATGAGGTTATAAACACAGTGATTGTGAACTTTTGATATCAGCATCCCAAATGTGTTCAGGAAGGAATATCTTTGCTGTCAAATATAATTGGGGCTGGTTGAATGATGATCGGGGCTTGGGCCCCTTGGGCTTGGAGTTCTCCGCATGTCCGTGTGAATTTACTCTCGCTCCTCTAGTTTCCTTCCACATTACAAAGACATGCATGTTAGGTTAATTTGTATTTACAAAGTACCTGGAATGTGTGAGTGTGCCGTCGGCTTGGCACTGGCTTTTATGAGACCCTCATCAGAATTAAACGGATAAGAAAGTGAATGAATGAAAAATAATGTTTGTTAAGGAGACAATTGCACAATTGCTGTTCTGTTATTGCTTACCATAATTATCTATTAGGACATGGACCATCTTGTAATAGTGTTCAGGCCATCATCTTATTGAGAGTCACTTTATTTGGTTAATAAATTGACACAGACTATCACAACTGCATATAGAATTGGAAAAAAAGGGTTATACAGCATATAACAGTTTAATATTTTACACATCATTTTAGTAAATGGTATACAACATCGACATGTACAGTGCTACAATGCGCCTGTTGAGAGTGAGACAATTTGCTGGATTATAGACCAGTAGATGTCCCTATTGTTCTACAGGTAGATTTAAGATACGTTTTTAGAGTTACAAGAATAACAGATCATACATCAACGTTTTAATTTTTAATGTGATTTGTATACATGTTTTGTAATATTCAAGCATCCACACTTTACCAAATATTTTGTAGATTATCTTAAAGTAATGGCTTTGCAAGCAGGGATATCTCAGATACCTCAAGTACGGACTTAATATTTTATTAACATTTAACTTTTTTGCATGAATATAGCATGATGTCATACAGTCTGTCTCAATTTATTAATAACACTGGTACTCAAATATTTAATCAGCAAACATGGTAGTAGTACAGTGAAGTAGCGTAAGTAGGATCAGTATAAATACATCAATCAAACCAGGGCAGAATCACTATAAACCCCAGAGTAAATATCCACTGTGTTTTTTTTTTGGAAAAAATATAAGGCAGATGTTTTATGTTCACGGTGACTCAGTGGTTTGAACAGTGAGATGTTTCTAGGTTTATTCCAAGGTAGAGCGTGGACTCTGCATGTCCTCCCTTTGTCCACTTGTGTCTGCTCCGGTACCCACTGATTACACGAAAGTGACCCGAGTGTTTGTATTAGCATGCAAGGCTGTATGTCTTGTCTAGAGTTGGTCCTGCCTTGTACCCTATGCCACCTGCTCTTCCATGACCCTCTCCATGACTAAATAATTAAGAAAATATATGAATTAATGTTCCTTCTTTGCTTCTATTTACATACCAGTTTCCAGGAAACAGACAACCTGCCATTTAAATGATTACAAACCCCAGATATGACCTTATATTCAAGAAGGGTTTTGAAAGACACATCCTGCACTCCCTCAGAGCTGTGACTGATGCTCTCCAAGACCACTCCAAATTTAAATATAAGCTCACTCACTTTACACCTAAGTATACCTCATTGTTTACATTCACAGGAGGGTGCCCTATAAAAACGCTTTCTTCTAGTAGTGATATGGGAGACACTAAAGACTCTGTGATGTGTTTGATTGATTTGATGTCAAGCTCATCAAATTAGTTGATCATATTACCAAGTCTGGTGATTTTTGTGATTTCAACCCCTTGGAGCTAAGCACGGCAAAAAAATCTGTGGAAATGATCATTCATTTTACAAGAAATCCTGGGAACTACCAATGAACAGGCATTTGTAACCCCAAACATCTGATTAGAAGACAGGCCCCAGCTACATAATTGTCACCAGCTGTTCCAGAATCCTTGACACAGAGGTACCTATGTGCATGGCCCAATGGTCTGTCATAGGACTGGGCAATATTTAAAACCATATAGAGTAGATAGAATTGTTGAGACCTCATATATGAGCTTAATAGACTTTTACTGCTGTTCATATCAATTAGTTAAATAGTGAAAGAGTTAAATCATTATTGTTAACATATCTGGAATGAGGCAAAAGGCAAATCTATTTAAATTTATTTGAAGGTTTTTTTCAACCGTGCATAGCTATTTATTGAATATGAAGGACACGACCCATATCAGAAACCCATTACAAACTGCTTTTTCTCCACAGCGAAATCACATCATGAGAACTTATTACTTAATCGCCTTAAGCAGCCTACAGCGCCATCCCCCTTCTCAAGGTTAGTGGTGAATAAAACCAAGGTAATTAAGTCTAACCTAATTTCTGCTTGCCTTTTCCCCCAGTTTGAGAGCATGATAATCACTTTCAGCCCATCACATTGCAGATCTCATAATGCAATCTCCTCTACTTGCTTATTAAAAACATTCTTGAGGGCATCCATTTTGGCACCAAAATAAAGAGAAAAATACCCTGCCAGAATTCAACTGAGCCCAGGATTCATCTGACCTCAAAATATCTAGAATGAGGAAAAGTTTGACTAGCTGATTTTTTTTCTTTTTGGCCACTCTTCAAAGAGTTTAAGCAGGCACATCATCTCTTGAGATGAAGGTCTCTTCTTAGAGGCATCCTGCTCAGGTGCTTATTTCCCAGAGGACTCTGACTGCATCAGCAGCACAGCCTTGCTAGAGCTGAGTATGTATAGAATCAATACTGAAACACATTTATCAGCCATTTACCTGCAGGGAAACACCTCCGGTTTTCTTGTGTTCAGTTTGGGAGTTTATACAAAACGAGAGTGCCTAAGATTACCTCCTATTTCTCCAAATTTCAGCCCAACGGAAGATTGAAGGGATTATTTATTAGGTTAATTATTAGCTATGCCAGTCTGACTGGGCAGAAAAAGTTCCTCTATATAGTCAGGTGATCACAGTGCTGCCTGGTTAAACTAATTTTAGCACACAAGTTAAAGGTTTCTCAAATTAAGAACATAATTTTGTTTACTTACTGTTAAAATTTGAATGTCATATTTCAGCTAATTAACAACGTGTGGTTTAGCAAGACATTTACATTTAGTCATTTATTTGACACTTTTATCCAGTCTGCCTTGTAACTGATACAGTCTTACAATCCAAATCAATTGTCATTATTTAGTAGCAAGTGACATATTCATGGGGGTGGAACAGTCTTCCATAATAAATGTTTGCAATTCTGACACAGTCTCAAGGCTTATTTGTTTAGTCAAGCATTCGGTCTGTAGTTCTGGTTCCAGTTTTAGTCCTTCATATGTTAAAGGTACCAAAGACCATGTCTAATTCATTTCCTCTTCCTGCTGAGGTTCTTGCTCCAACAGTGACCCTGCTGTGGGAGATGATATCAGATGGAACGACCAGCCATGACGAAGATGTGGCCTCTCCCATCTCTACATATTACATGTTTCATTTAAATGTTTTATTATATAATGTTAATTATATTTATTAACCAAATGAGGATGGGTTTCCCTTCTGAGTCTGGTTCCTCTCAAGGTTTCTTCCTCTTAATCTCAGGGACTTTTTCTTTGACACTTGCTGGTAATGAAAGCCATCTTCCATTCCTCTCAATGCTTAGTCTGTGCTAGAATCGGTTTGCTGAAGACTGAGGCCTCCTGAAGAGAATCAAACTCCAAGGACATTTACAGCAGGGTGAAGAGGACCATTATCATAATGGCATTTGGCACACCATAATTATATCAATCAATGATTTGGGCTCTTCTATTGGGGGTCTACATAATCACATGGGCCCAAGACAGGTTGGATTCAATCTCCAGCCTCAAGGGCTAGGCCACAAGCCTTACTGGGCCACTAAAAGCTTACACTGGGGTTCCCAGATTGACATTCACTTGGTCCACTGTTGAATGAAAATTAGGTTTGGTCACCTAAACTTTAGGTGGAAACAGATCATTGAATTAACCTTCTGACTTGTAGGTGAATGCTGGTAACAATCAGACTGCTTTAAATGTGTGTTTGGCCTGATGCCTTTATTTGGATTAATGCTGGGGATTAGTGCTTCAGCTGCTTCATTTGATGTCCAAAAATTGAAATTATACAAGTTTATACATTACCTATACAAATCACCTACACACAGACTTGCATACTCCACACAGAGAGAACCTAGACCACTCCAACTGGGATTAAACACAGAACCTTCTTTCTGTGAGGTGATGGTGTTACCCACTGAGCCACCGTGCCACCCTTATACATATACTTGTATACTTTGACAAAAAAAAACCCAAAAAACATAATTCACCAATAAAGGAGTAATGTGCACTGCGGCTACAATTTGTTTTTTGCAAAGCACCTTTACCAGATTTTTAAAATGAATTGATCACACGGAATTTGTCTGGCACAATGACAAAATACAAAAGTATTAAAGTTTAAAACATAAAAAATTAAAACATTTTGACTCATGCATTTTTCTGATGCTACAATAACATATATA
>JAUZST010006754.1:0-14634 GCA_034779995.1 Parotocinclus haroldoi
TATATATTTTTTTTTTTTTTTTTATTATTATTATTATTTTTATTATTATTATTTATTTATTAATTTTTTTTTTCTCCTTTCTTTTCAGGCTGCTCAGGAGGGGTTTAATGAATGAAAAGCATGATATTGCCACGAGATATCTACCATTTGTTTCAATAAAATAATAAATGACCCCTAGACTAATGAACAACATAGACACTTGGGTAGACATTTCACTACCAAATATGAATGAGACTGAAGGCATGCTTGACTTCCCATCTAGTCTTAAAGCAATCACCTATGAATCCATTTAGATATCCAAATTGAAAATCACTTGGGGATTTAAATGGACACTCAAAACAAAAACTCAATAACTATTAAAATAGCAACCAGTCTTTTATAGTGGCCTTGACATTGTCAAGTACTGAAGGGAGCTGTTATCATTAACCACATTCATTTTAGTAGAGAATGCAGGTCACCTACATGGGTTTTCATTACTTAGGAAAATAAATTGTGCCAAATATGACCTGTACCAGTATGGACTCACTAGCCAAAGCTAAAAAAGCTGCAGACCTTTCAGCTGTACATTCACATTGTAATTATCCCTCTGGGGCTTAAGAAGGTTAATAAAGTACATTGAACTCATTGATATGTTCATTTGAGATACAGTTTGAAATCAATTGTGCTTTGTAGTCAGGCAAAGTATAATTCTTCAAGGAGCCATTAAAAAAAGTATTGGCATACAGACAGTGGTGTATAGTAAGCAAGCATCAATTCTTCATGACTAAAGTCAATTGTTCATTTGTTCTTTACTAGGGTATTATTGTTTTCTGATGACTATTACTTTTACTTCTGTACCACGTAAAATAAAATAGGATACTTTTTACTCTTTTACTTGTACTGATAAATGTTCCCACACCCTGCTGTTACTTTCCCCACTGCAAAAAGATGAGAGATAAGTGATCCCCTCACACAGAACCAAGTACATTCTGTACTTATACTTCTGTACATTTGCAGAAAAATTGGTGAAGGCTGGGTAAATGGATTTATGCTGTTTACACCAAATTCTCCCTAAAATCTTCCAAAAGATGTTACAAAAGTAATCCAGCCATATGAAGGGATGACATTATTCCGATTAAACTGTTCTTTTCAATCAATATGGATGCTATATGGGAGTTCCTGTTGTTGCAGCCCATCTAGGTTTCATCATGTTGGACATTCAGAGATAACCCGGTCTCACACCAACAACCATGGAATGGTGAAAGTCATTTTGATCACGTTTTCCCTATTCTGATGCTGAATGTAAACATTAACTGGGGCTCTTTGCCAGTGTATCCGTGCTGTATTGCAGGTGTTCCTAATGTGGTGACCAGAAAGTAGACCTCGTGCAATACTGTTCAAAATACTATGCGACATAGTATACAGAATGCGACGGTTCTCACACCCGAATGTCAACTGACTATAAGGTTGCTAAATGCGTAATGGAATAACATTTGCTTAACAGGCTGTAGTTAAATTCAGTCATTTTCTATCATTTTCTCAGAATAACCCACCACAATTTCTGTGCATTATACTATACTCTAGGCTTTGTACAGCTTTTGTGACATAAATAGCACAGAGAAAGTTAAGGCAGCCACTTCTTTAGCCCTCATTTAGGAAAGAGATACAAGCTAAACACAGCAATTTGCAGATCCAATTTTAGCTTTCTTCTTCAAGTATTAAGCTCTTATGAACATCCAGTTAAAAACGCAGAACCCGAAGTGAATAAGGCTATATTAAATAAAGGGTATGTACACAAGCAATAATACATTAAGCCACAAAATATTTTATAAACTAAAAAACAATTTTTACAAGTCCATAGAGCCTTTAATGTTTCATTAACATTTGTGGGTAAAAATGGTGAAACGTTTGTACGTTAATCATAGACAGAGCTTGTGTCAAGTGATTTAGAAATTCAAGAAAACAAACCATGTCCAACCGAAGCCTTCTTTCTGACGCTATCCAAATTGCCACTTCAATAAGTGGAACCACTAACCCTTTAAGACACCTACATTCAAGGAAAGTAGTACATGGTAATCCCTACACCATCTAATCCCCTATTAGTGAGTAATATGAACTATTGTTTTATTGATTGGTTATTTATTAAGTAACTGATTATATTTATCTGTTTAAAGCTAGAAAGAACCATGCTAAACGAGCACATGGAAGTACGCACAAGTCCCTAAACGTGTCTTCTCAATTTATAGAAAAGAGAGAGAAAGACCAATCAGAAAGAATAATATTATTCTATTCCCTAGAATAATAATATTATACTGGTGCCACTGGCTGGGTTTTGAATATACGGGAAGAGGGTAGGAATTGTCTTTAGAGAACTAATGGAAATATTCCAAATACTCACTAACCACATTTGAATATGTTTGACCATTAGTGCCCAAACATTTAACATAAGATTATATGGTGCTCTAATACACTGCTCACAAACATTAGGGGGTATTTCAAAATGATGTTTCTGAGTAGGGTATACGTTCAGCCTTCAGGTGGTGGTGGTGTGGCCAAACACCAAACGGGCACATTTTTCTTGGTGGTGGTGTGATGTGGTACCACACAGACAAATTAGGCTGTCTGAGCTTAGAACTGTCTTATGGAGTTCATCTGCCTGCCACAGTCAATGACTGTGAGCTGTTTGGAGGCACTTTGTCAACCTAACCGAGAGACTGGTTAATTGGGCATTTCCAAACTGGGAAAGAGAGGAGAAAAGGGCTCTATGGCCAATTAGACCTACATTCCAATGTAACATGTAACCAGTTTTTGAGTTTCACTCAACTCAAATTTCCATTTTGCGTCATAATGAATATGTTTGTTCAATGATGTCCCATTTACATTTGTTACTTTGCATAGTAATATTGACATTTACACTTAGGTTAAACACGTTCCGGTCATCTTAATTAAAACAAAAAAATACCAACTGGAGACTAGGGATGCATTTCACATGCATAAGCATGTGTCATGTGATAATGATGCATATTCATTCTCTTGTAATGCGCTCGGATTGTCATTACAAAAGCAAAGACAAAACTGATCGTGACAGTGGAACTAGGTACTCATAATTGGATCTTTGAGTTCAAAACATGACTCTTCAAATGCTTAATAACTTGCTACAGCATATCAAGAGTTGTCCTGTTGACTATTTAAATAGCAAACATCAAAGCTTTTATGTGAACATGACCGTTGAAGGAAAATATTCACATAAGGGGAAGCAGCGCCTCCTCTGTTTGCATGACGCATTTCACCCTGCTGCGCTTAAACCCCGTCTAACCTGCACCCAAATATGCAGGTCATTTTAAAGTCCTAGGTCAAATCATTTTGACCGTTTGCATCGATAGATTTGATCAAAGTGTAAAACATTTCTTAATTTCATTATGGTATTTGGACCAGACTAAATAGTACAAAACATGGCGCATGGAAAAACAGATCAGATTAGTAACATGGTAGTTCTATACCTGTAAAGATTGCTATAATTAAATCAAGAGCAACGATAACAGACTCTTTCTCAAAAAGCATTTCCTGCCTTTTGTAAGTAGCAGCGTCTAACTATTCTCAGCACTGACAAAAGGTTTAGCTCTAAGAGGGCTCGTGAATTGCAGCTGAGGACGGAAAATGTGCAAACAGGATATCTAAGCATTGACTAATAAGCTGGCTGAACATAGTGAAAGAACAGGCACAGACGTAAACATCTTCACTTTCACTGACTTAAACAGAGCCAGTTTAAGACCGATACCCTGATGCCAAATGGCAACCCAAGACATGATCCCTTATTCACCCACATCCCCTCCTAACCTCGCCAGGGTTGATGTCATTCAGAGTGCACAGGTGAAGCAGGAAGTTGTTGTCTGGGAAGGACGCCTCTGCATTGGGCACGCAGCTATGGTTACCTTGACAACAAAAATAATGTTATGTCAAACATCTTGGGATTGATGCTAATCTACTGTAAAAATAAAAGGTGCAGATTATTACGCATCGTACTCACATGAACTCTGGAGGAGGTAGAGCCCAGAGCCCTCACAATTGAGAAAGTCTCCAGCTTCTGTGAGACCAAAAACAAATTAAATTTTCAGCAACCTGTTACGTGTTTATATATGCACAAAACAAGGTGTGAAGCACAAGAACTGAATGCTGAAACACTGTCATGTATACAGCTGTTGTCACGTGTATTTGGGGGAAGAAATGACCTTTGTCGATGTCCTTGTACAGCTGGTCTATAAAGGCATCCAGCTGCTCCCTCTGCTGGCGAGGAAGCTCCAGTGCGTCACATGCATGAACCCACTGGCTGAGAGAACTAAGCAAATGACTGACAGTTAGTGAGGAAATTAGAAATTAAGAAATACAATTAATTTGAAAATAAGGAATAAACATGTATTATACAAAATCTTTATTTTCAAACTGCCTTAGGTCACCATGCCGCCATTAGAATTGTTCTTTTAGCAATGATATAGCAACTACGCATTAACCTTTTTTAGGTCCGATACCAGTACATTAACTGGTCGATATACGATTAATGTCCAATACCATTGCTGAACGTGCCATACAGCACATGTCTGAGCTCCAGATATCTGCCGTGAATCTCATTACTTTGACATGCTTTATTAAGTGTATTCACACACTTGTAGAAATCTCATGTACTCATTAGTCCGATATGTGGCACCTGATACGCATTTACAGCAATGTTTCTTTGTTTATTTGGTGTACTTAACATTGTTATCAGCATCAATGGCCACAAGATTATATCTACACACAAGGTTATATCAGAACTAGATATCAATACACACAATTTAGGGTAATCAATTAACATGGAATCCAGAGTTAACCCACGCAGACTCCACTCAGAAAGGACCCAGGCTGCTCCGCCCTTTTGACCCAGGACCTTCTTGCCGTGCGGTGGCATTGCTACCCACTGAGCCACCGGGCTCACCATTTACATCAATGTAATGTTGAGTAGGCAGGTGAAGAAAGCAATGTTAGCAGTCCGGAAATATTTTAGCACGTTTAGCAAAGCTGAATCCTAAACAATGCAAACACATGATGTATATTTCACTTTGTTATAGTCAGAAAGGCAGAAACATCTTATAAAATAAGACATGTTTTGAAATCCATTGGAAAAACTGTAATGTTATTATACTCGTATCGGTAACTAAGTTAGCCAAACACAAGAACTTGAAAAACCAATTTCAGTGCATCCTTATAGAGAATATTTTGACTTATCTATCCGTCATATATTTGGGTTGGAATCGAACTGAAGAGCTACCATGAAAGCCAGTAAAGCTGTATAAAGTTGGGGATGCATACACTTTTATGGATGTGCTGTTTGGCATGTGCATATTTAAAAAAAGGCTAGCAGTCTTGTGACAGATAAGTAATCTACACAGAATGTCTTCATGCCTCAAGAGACATTTAGAAACAATGTAAGAAAATAGTTGTAACCTGGTCCCAATGCCCTGCCCGTTGGTCCCGACAAGTGCAAAGAGCGAAGAAAACCCCTCTGGAGTGAACCACTGCAAAGCAAGTAACCACATTCACTTACAGCATTGTCATACAACATACTGTTGTATCTACACACATTATTATGCATTTACATCAATGTGAGTGAAATTTAAGTAGAAATCCAGAGTGACTTACAACAGATACAATTGTACAAAGTAAATTTAAAGCAGTCGGTATCTGCGGGAATGGGCCACACTCAAGGGCCAAATTGTGGTAGCTTAGTAGACCTAAAATCTGTTCCTACTGGTCAATACTTCAGTACCTTCTGAATCTTCTTCTAAAACAAGCCCAAGAGAGGTAGCCACTACTAGAGCAGTCAGTCTGTGGTTAAAGCTGAAGGGAATCATCCTACCTAGACAGCAGGGTATGTTCCAGTTTAAATAAAATGTATTTTATTCTCCCACAGCACTATTTTTAACAACTCTACACACAACATCCACAATAATGCTCAATTTATTTTATAATTGGTCCACCAAGGACACTTTAGAACTGGTAGAGGAGAATGGCCATTTGGGACCGCTTAACCTCAACAACATGTCACCTTTCTGAAGTGTATAAACAAAGTACATAAATGTAAAAACGAATTCCAGAGTTTAACAAGGTACAGGCAGTCATCAGAGGTGATGTAGGCATTTCATTTATTGTAAGTATTTATTTTTCCCCTATCTCTTTGCCTTAAAATGATCCTGCCATTATGCCACATGCATTACCCCTATCAAGGAGGTAAGGCTGCAGGTCAGTAAGTAACTCCATGTAACTCATGGTCATCAAGCGCTTCTTTTCATTTGACTCGAACGCTAAAAATTAATAAACATGGACCATGTTCTCTCCAGATTTACATACAATTCAATCATCCCTCTCCTGACCTTCCCTCCGTAAGACATTACGCTAATTACATCTCTACACAGTGTATTAGACCATTGTGCCTACTTTTTGATGTATGTGCTGACTGACATTTTCTTCAACAGCATATCTTAATTCTTTATTGCAAACAACTTCAATTACCACGTTTACTCACAGGTATGCGAAGACCTATATAACAGTAAGAGTGTACTAACCTGACTGAGGTGATCATCAAAGAGAGCGGTGGTAAAAAGGTTGCGCAGCAAAGCAAGCTGACCCTGAGGAAGAGGTGAGAAATGTTAAACAAACAACCACAGGCACCATGTTAAATGACAGAAGCCATGACACCCATGTTATTGTAGTACATTTTATATAAAAGTACAGCAATGCAGGGAATGTTAAGGAGGTTAACAGTTGAACTGGTTTTGCATTGTATGTTAAACAGTATGTTACCTTTTACAAGTGGCACACAAAGCACAATTTTGTCAATGCCTTGAGATACCAGTACAGCCACAAATAGCATGTAAAATATATTTACTATATGCATTTACTAGAAGGCATCATCAAAATTTCAGTTATGGAGTATAACCATGGATATAAACCCTATTGGGTTATTACTAAGTGTTATCAAAGGCTAAAAAAGTTGAGAGTTAACAGCATTAATGCTAAAGTGCCAAGGACACACACAAACAGTTAATAACAGGCTAAGAACTGGATTGCAGAATCACTATGAATCATGGGATATTTGTGTAGTGAATACTGATCGTACACCCCATTTTTGGTACATTATGGATAGTAATGAGTGTACTATGTAAGGAATTTGATTGTCCAATTAGAATTCTGACAAGTGGCTGATGCCCTAAATAGAGTACTGTGTAGGTAATAGGGAATGAATTTGGACACATCTTGTGATTATACTGTACAGCTCTAGAGCAAACACTATCTCGGGCTACTGCATGAGCTCTTATAAGTCTGAATGCAGAATTGTACCTTGAGACACCTTAAGACAGAGGGGTGCTTCAGTATTTCTCTGACCCACGTTCCCTACAAAATTCAGTACCGATCCCTTCTTGAGCTCAACGGTCATAAAATTAAAAAAAATCCTCAACAACTGGATTTGTACCTGGAACTTCTCTCCTAGCAGCTTGTGTGCAATCTCCTCTTGCTCGTTGGCTGCACGGCTGCAAAAATGAGAGAAGAGTCTCTGCCAGCACCCTTTATCTTGAGCCTTAAGGGGGGAAAATCACAGTCTAGTTGAGTTTTATTAATTGAAATAACATCTGAGGGCAGTATTGCACATCTTCTGTGAGGTGACCACTCAGAACATAGAACGCCGTGGTTATAATATTTTTTTTCTCCTTAAATGGATGAGAAAACTGCTAAAGTGATAAGTGTAGGGCTGCAACAACGAATCGATCAAATCAATAAAAAACGATTATTAAAAGTGTCAGCTAATTTAATTATCGATTCGTTGTGTCACATGACTTATGTCTTACATATCTGTTTACGTCACCAGTGGCGCTTCATCAACGTGGGAAAAAATAAATAAGAATTACTTGAACGGAGCGACACGGAAATTTCTAAATTAGCATTAATATTAACCTTCTTGTGGTGTTTGGGTCAAATCTGACCGATTTACAACTTAAAACACTCATAAATATTGCGTTTTACATCTGATTGCCTCAAGGCCTTATGATAACCTCCTCACTATGCACTTGAACATATAAAAGTGATGATCACCTGATCTGTGATCTGTGATGTTCCCGGTCAAAAGTGACTGCCACATGAAATGAATGGAAATGAATGAGACTATATTCATCCATCAGACAGAAAACATCCCCTTACACACCACCCAAACTTACTCACACACACATTTCAGACTGAACAATGTCTTTTGTGGGTACACACACTTACATACACACTTTCTCGTGCGCATGTGCCGATTCTCTCACATGAACCAGTTTCCTGATGAAACAATGTATCATATCTTGACTAGACTAGACAGGTATCTGTTATGTGAACCCATCTCTTTCTCCCATGCTTATGTGTCTATCCCCCACGGGAGCCACGCGTTAACCACACCTTCCACACTAATCAATGTATGATCTTCACACAGACACCATATATATAGCTTGATGTTTGCCTTGCACTACTTTTACTCTGAGCACAATGAGTAGGCAACTGACCAAGCGGTTATCTGTCGAAGAGGTTCTGGTCCAGGTTTTTGGACATGATGAAGAGAGCACTGAAATGAAGGAGAGATGGAGGAGGAAGTCTCAGAAGTGGAAGACAACACAGATTTGGATCCAAACTTTGAGGACACTGGCCAGTCAACAGATGGAGAGGGAGAGGCACCTAAAGAACAGGCACCTAAGGAGAGATTCCAGTCAAAGAGTGGACTCTGGTCTTCATTCCCCCCAGGACAGAGGAAGTAGAGCGATAGTGGAAAACATCATAAAGATGACCCCAGGGCCAACATGGTATGCAACATCTCGTGTGGATGACATCAAGTCCAGCTTGACTTTTTTTTACCGGAATCTATTGAGGGAATTATATTGGAGATGACAAACCTGGAATACATACACCTGCAAGCGAATTACAGCCCACTGGCCTGTGGCACTATTCCACAACATACTTGATGTGTCTGCTTTGAATGCATATGTGGTGTGGACAGCCATCGATCCAACCTGGAATCAGGGGAAGAATTTCAAGAGGAGACTTTTCCTAGCAGAGCTGGAAAAAGCTTTGGTGACTCCTCTTATTCAATGGCGCCAGCACATTTCCCGCACACCAGCCTCTGCCAGTCTGGTTAGGAGTGTGCAAGGCCCAGCCCCTGCCCTGGCTGCTCTCATCCAACAAGGACATGGGCAAAAAAGGAAGTGCTGTGAGTTCTGTGGCCATAGAGACAACAAAACAAGCCTGAGATGCTGCAAATGTGAGGACTATGTTTGCAAGGCCCACTCTGACCTGAGTGTCACATGCCACTTGTGTGTCACACGTTGTCTCTCTCTGTCTCTTTCACACACACGCACGCACGCATGCATATTTTCAGTGCCTATTTGTATTTTCACTGCAGTTATTTTATGTCTAATTCTATAAATTCATGTTACACACTACTTAGAGACATTGTTCACAGCTAAGCAATGCTGAATAAAATTTGATGAATAATGTTTTTTGTGCTAAATTAAGAGTTAAAACAGACCGGTCAATTTTGACTGGGAACACTAAAGTAAAGGGCGGGAGGTGAATACAACAGAGGGTTAAGTGTGGTGTATACGAGCGATTACTCTGTGCTATGTAGAGCGGGTAATGGCTACATTTTGTACACGCTGTTGAGTTACCAAGTAAAAGAGCTGTACTGCGTCCTCGTGTCCATGAATGATTACTAGAAGTAACCCACAGTATTAATATTATATAGTGAGACCACAACATTAAGAAGTTAATACATTCTACAAAAGAAACATGACCGGTGCAGAGAAGAAGGTTCGGCTTAAATCCTCAAAAGTGTGC
Organism: Parotocinclus haroldoi; assembly: GCA_034779995.1. Taxonomy (NCBI): domain Eukaryota; kingdom Metazoa; phylum Chordata; class Actinopteri; order Siluriformes; family Loricariidae; genus Parotocinclus; species Parotocinclus haroldoi. The sequence continues at coordinate 9,871 of JAUZST010006754.1, forward strand.
TTCACGCAACTAAGAAATGTGTAACATGCAAGCTTAGCAAAAGTGATTTGACTTGGCACGAGAGCAAACGGTGATAATACAGAACCTGAAACGGAAACATGTTAGTGTAACCGATGAGGATTACCATGCGAACTGCCATAGCATAGCACAGTTTATGCCATTTTTGCTTGTTAACTGGATAATGGCAGTGATAGGGTGTATGTATGTATAGTGTGTGTTACTTTTAATTTAAATGTAATTAGCTTAAGCAGTGTTTATGTGCTTTATAATTAATTAATTATTAATGATTAAGTTTTAATTTTCAGACAGTATGAGTGAAGACACTGCACTGTGTAGGCAGGATGAATGCATTTAGACAGGGATTAAGGTAACATTTTCGAGCTACTCTAATTTGTGTAATTAGGTTTTTACACACTATGCTACATATTGTGCCAATATGTGCATATCTCTTAGCTTTTGCACTTTTGTTACTTACTTGCCTGAACCTAATGCTGTAAATAAAACGTTTATTGACCTGTTTAAATTGATCCATCTATACACATGCTATACGGTCTTTCTCATTCAAGAAAACAACAGCAGTTTTAAGTCTTATTTAAGTTAATCTATTATTATTTAATTATTGTAAGCACTTATTTTCTCTGTTATTCCATGCTCTATTTCCGATTAAAGACATGGAAATTTTTTTTAAATATCTGATTCATTGACTAATCAAAAAAAAAAAAAAAAAAAAAAAAGACCAATTAATCGATTATTAAAATAATTGTTAGTTGCAGCCCTAGATAAGTGCAACTGGAACAGCAAGCCCCTTGCTGCTTCTTGCCTTTGAAGCAATGGTCGTTTTCACCATATTATTAGTTATAAAACTACACCCCTTCATGATCTGCCAGGGTGCCTCACAGAGCCAGTCGTGGTTAAGAATGCCCTCAGACGATAAATCAATAAATAAAACTTGCAAGACACATCTGTTCCTTGATGTGATCTAACTGCTGTTCACAAGGATTGATGTTTTGTTAGCTAACAGGTGGCTCTTTCATATGAAATTACCATAAGGATGCCAGTGCCGTCCGTCAGCCATGAGGCTACTTTTAAGCTTCATCACTGGCAAAATTTGAAATTCAAACAAAGCTTCTATAAAAGCAAACATCCAAGGGGACACTTCAAAGGAGTCAGACACTTCAATACAGTCAATTTGCATTCCATTTATATACAAACAAATTTATACCACTCTATATACAATTAATACCAATTCTGTACAGACCACTCCCCTCTACTGGCATTTTGGTGTTGCATGGCCTGAATTTGCATATGAAAAGTTCAAAATTAAGGTTTTTTTTTAGCTCCTTCCATAATGCTTCTTCAAAGTGTGTTCAAAGTATTTTTATTATGATGCTTACCTGCTTGACAACTGCCACCATTTTGGCCATCAACATGATGCTGGAGGTTTCTGGAGGGTAGTGTGCACTCCTAAACACACACGTACACATAATATACTGAAAAAACCTTGCTCAGAACAGACTTCTGATTCTTATAAATTCCCATAAAATAAAATAATTGCTGTGTATTTAGATGGATTACTGCAAAATATCTGATTTTTGGTGGTCATTTCATGGGTGCTGCATTTAATTCCCGGGTTGCCAGACCCCACAACATAAACAACAAAATGGAAACAAACCCAGAAGAAACACATTGTCAAAGCAAATCGGCTCAAAAAAGAAATAATTAATTAAAATTAAAAATAAAAAGTAAAAACACAATGTGAGTGTGTGACGATTAAAAAAATTATGCTAATGTTTATTTTTACCTTAAAATCTACAGCTTGGATAAAACTATAGAATATTGGGAGGGAGGAGGACCTACTGGTAGCCTACTGGTTAAGGTACAGGACTAGGGTAGAAATCCCATCTGCTCAAATGCCACTGTTGGGTCCTTGAGCAAGACCCTTAACCCACAATTGCTTGAAATGTATTAGTTGTAAGTCACGCTGGATAATGGTGTCTGCTCTATGACTTAAATGTAAATGAAAGAGCGAAAGCGAGAGAGAGAAGACTGAAAATCAGAGTGAGTAACTGAGCGAAAATCCAGCTCTCCAACATTTTTCTTAATCTGATTTCTAGGCCTAAATGTGATCTGGGAAACCTCTCTGAGATGCCTAGAGAAGAAACATTACCTCCATGCATCCTGCAGCTTGTTGATTGGATGATCGGGGTCTTCACGTGAAGGACCCAGGCACAGGGCTTGGTGATACTGGTCCCAAGCAGACTGCCTGCATTCGACGCTGCAGTACATCACCTACAGTATTGAGTGGAAAAGCTCAGAGGTCAGTTTAAATGACCAAAAAGAAGCAGGTTATGCTCCTGTCCTTATCAACTCATCATATGCTATTTATTATATGAATTCTCAAATATTATTCAAAAAGAATAACAGGTATTGTATATATTAAGGCATAATGGTGCACAGGTACTGGCTAGATAAGAAAGACACTAAACACATCACCAGTCACTTTATTGACCAGTCTTAATCGTTCATGGAAGAGATTCAACAAGAATGCAAATCTCAGAAAGAGGTTCCAAGACATCCCAAGTTTGCTCTGTTAGATTGAGATCTGGTGATTGTGTAGGCCATTTCAGTACAGTGAACTGAGCATTGTCATGTTGAAGTAAAACGTTTGAGATGATTTGAGCTTTGTGACATGGAGCATTATCCTACTGAAAAAAATCATATGGTGAATGGCACAGTGTAATCATATAGGGAGGGTCAGATAATACTGTAGATGCACAATTGCTATTAAGTGGCCCAAAACGTATCAAGAAGATATTACACCATTACACAACCAGCAGTATGAAACAATTATACACAACAAATTTGAGCCATGTTTTCATGTTGTTAATGCCAAATTCTGTCCCTACCATCTGAACGTCACAAGGGAAGTTGAAATTTGTCATGCGACTTCAGTGAGCCTCTGTAAATTGTAGCCTCAAATGCCCGTTCTTAGCTGACAGGATTGGCACCAGTTTTGGTCTTCTGCTGCTGTAGCCCATCTGATTCATAGTGTTCCATATTCAGAGACGCTTGTTTATATAACCCAGTTGTAGTCTGTGGTTCCATGAGTTACTGCCTTTCTATCAGCTCGAACCTCAAAGCTCATTCTTCTTTGCATTATTTACCAGATGACTGCCGCTCACTAGATATGAATATTTGTCATACCATTCTCTGTAAACCTTAGTGATGGATCATCAGATCAGATCATCAGATTTGTAAATATTCAGAACAGCCTGCCTATATCATCATCAACACTGTCTCAACTCAAAGTCTCTTAAATATTTTTGATTCCCCATTCAGATGCTCAGTTTGAACTTCAGCAGGTCATCTCAGGTACACGTTATTCATTAAGTCTTTGTGATACAAGCAAGATGTCGTACCTGGCAGTGTGGGCAGGCCTGGTGCAGTTCAGGTCTAACTTTACAAAGCTCAGGATGAGGCAGACTGAGGGATTTCAGTCTGCTGAGTCTACGTGCATTCTCTTCTGCTGTTTCCAAAGCTTGCAGACAGTGCTCACAAGCTACACAAAGAAGAGACGAATTAACCATAACAATAATATAGTTTTCTTAGGCCAGAAAAATAACAGAAAGACCCTTTAGTACAGAATTTACATCTGAAAAACAAGAACTGCCATGCAGGAAACAAATGAAATAAAATGGCATTCAGTCAAATGTATTTATAAGCAAATCTTTCAAATTGTTGAATTTTATTTAGATGACAGACTAGCTTTTAGAGAGGAATCTGATATCTTAGATTCTAAATAACACCACTTACCTTTATAGTTATACAGGGCGTTCCACAAAAACTGGGAGGAGATGAGAGGACGCTCAATAAGGATGGTCTCGCCCTTCTTCAAAGGTTTCTTAGCAAACAGTCCTTTACCCTAAATGGTGATCACGCATTATTTGGCTGTACAACCTAACCTTCAAATTGAACTACGGCCTTCAGGGATTGCTATTTCCAGCAGCAGCCATGGTAGATGAATTTGGTGACAGTATAAACTCTTCTAAATCAGTCATTATAACTAGCATTTAAATTTTTATTTAGGATGAACTACAACCAACCACCACAGTAACTGAGGATAGATCTGGAACAATCAGCTTGGTCTGAGGGAGGAGGCTAGTTAAGGGTTTTGTGTCCCAGTGCTGCAATGGCTACCCCCATTAAATGAATCATCAGATAAGAGAAGTAATGCAAAAAGTTACTATCTACAATCCAATTAGATACTTATTACAGAGAAAAGCTTTAAACGCCTTGCAATCTGGCAATACAATCAAACAGTCACGGTAACCATTTAAATATAACATGTTTCACCTGTTATAGACAATCCGAAGCTAAACCATCATCAATCTAGATCAAAGTCTGGCAAATGAAAATATTTAAATTTGGATTTAGTGCAGTAGATTATCTGACTGTGAAACCTGTATATAATGGGCACGATCCATTCGATCACCATGCAGTTATAAATCTATCTTTACTGCATTATAAAATGGGAGAAAACTCGGTAAACTGCTGTTTTATGTCTGACGTGTACCTTGGTATTATCAATGAAACGGACTTCCACACAGTTTGCTGTTTTACCGGGATCAGCGCACCGCGAAAATATGTCATCGAAGGGAGCCGCCATGCTGGTAATGACGTCAAAAGCTGACCAATAAGAGTGAGCTTTTAGCCACACTGCGTAGTCAGCCAGGATAGTAGTGTTCCCCAACACACACCTACACA